>JARJDW010023392.1:0-32043 GCA_030264715.1 Adinopsis sp. GC000173 | reverse complement strand
GACTATCGCACATATCCACTTGAAATTTTAACTGTAGCTTCACAGTAACATTATCTAGTAAACTACGTACGGTTTTTTTGTTATCATTGCAACTTTTTGTTTTATAAACAATTTACTGCCCATTTTTTCGGTCAAAAATTGAACATTTTTTTTACAAGTCCGCCATTTTGCGAAAAATTGATGTAAAGCTAAAAGCGTAGGTAGTTTACTAACCAGTCTTATGTAGATTAAGATCCCGTTCTTTATTTTGTTCCAAATAGCACGAGTTCATAGAATCACCGTGGCCGTGACGAAAAAAGTGATTCCAAAGATTGGCCTAGTAGCCGCTATTTTTTATCAAAATGCCAATATAATTTTTTTTATACACTCAAATACATGTTTAATAAAGCCTGAAAGAGCGAAATTCGATTCCTTTTTCCTTACTCCCAGAATAAATTGTCAAAGTGAGGCCTTTTTTGAGGACTCTAGACTGGCCTAACCCCTTAAAAAAACGAAATGCTTGATTTTGAGTTGATGAGTAATGAAGTCATTTTTTCTAGATAGAATTTTTTCAACAGAAAATCGTAGCCAAAATATTGTCAAAATTCTTTCATAATTTAAAAATAGACGCTACATTAAAACCAGCCAAGCATTTTTAATGTTCCTAGAAGAGCATTTAAAATAATTTTACGTACTTTATGAAATTATTATTGTCACTTTGGCAGTAATTGCCGAATGAGTATATATTTATATATTGTCGAATAAAATTTGTTATTGATCGTAACAAAAAACCACTAAAATAAAATGTATATGCATTGCAAATAATAACTTAGTGTATACATGTTGCTAAATTGATTTAAATTCAACGCACAATTTAGTAACATAAATAATAAACAACAACAAATCAGTGTTTTTAATAAATAAAAGAGTACGAGTAATATCACATATTTGGTTTAACTAATAAAAATGTTGCATGGTATGTTGGCATAAATTCCATAAATATATTTCGAGATAGTTCGATAAAAAATTCGATAAAAAATTCAATTATAAATAAATCAATTTCGTGTAATAATTGTCGTGTTTTATTGAACATGGATGTGGTTTAATTGCCTTCTGTGCGCAAAAAATTGGTAGTTACATTACGATTTGCATTTTTATAGGATAATTGAAAGTGTTGTTTATTTAATTTTTTTTTCCACGTTGGCAATTTTAGTCACGTTTAAGTTGTAAGTTTCGCTGCTAGCGTAATTAGCAAATGGTTTAATGAAATTTAAAGCTTTGCGTTTAATAACACATAACATACTATTAATAATATTATAAAATCACATTGCGCTGTTTTATTTATTTGCAAACGACAAATATTTATTTAATAAACGTTCTGTTTATTTGTACAAAAAAATTAATTTTAAAGTTTTATCTAAATAAACTTGTATTTTTCATGAAACTTTTTATGGCTGTTTTTATCAACTTTTTACTTGAAAAACATTTTATTACAAGTTAAACGAAATATTTGCTAGTTTACAGTAGTAATATTATCGTATTTTTCTCATTGTGCTTTGTAAATACATCTAATTTACAAATTTAAACGTTGCCGTTGCAAGAAAAAAATCTTAAAATATTGAGTGATTCAAATATTCGTGTTGAATATTAATGTAATTAGAAGAAATGCGAAAATGTCCAGTCATTCTAATTTTTTTTTTATTTAAGAAAAGTGGCAATTTTCGTAATTAAAACGCTTTTAAATTGAATTATTGCGCTTCTAATTCAAACATTTGAGTATAATTTGAATGAAAAATAAAATTAATTAATGTAAATATAAGACGATTTTATTAGAAATGTAAAGCACAATATTTCTAATTAAATTTCAACTTTTCCATCAGCGTTCCAGCTTTATGCTTAATTTTACGCTGTAACTAAAAATATACTTTTATAGATATGCATGTAAGTAATACGTTTATGAGAACATTAATATATTTAACTGAACGTAAATTTATATGCACATAGTTTTAGCTAAATTAAATTAGAAGCCACTGAATTTTTGCTTAAATAAATATATACCTACCAAAGTACATACCAAAATCTCGTAAATCATAGTTTAGTTATTTGTTATTCTAAAAACGCGATCGATATTTCTAATTAAAAAAACACATAGCAGTTTTGTGTTTTAGAGGGATTAGAATATTTAACAAATTTGTGAATTAATTTTTCTGGAAAATTTACCTCATAAATAAGCTTACATATTCATATCTGGGTTAAATAACTTCATAAGGTAAATTTAAGCGAAATGAGCCATATAAAGTGCATTTACGGTGTAATGTTTTTTACAGCTGAATATATACAATGCATGTTGTTTCAACAAACAACAACAAAAAATAATTTGCGTAAAAACGTAATATGCCATAAAAGCTTTATAATCTCATATTGCAAAAATCAAGTAAATTAATCGGTTAAACAGAATATGTGAAATTGATTGTGCAAGATTAAATTTATTTATTGCTATTTACTTTAATGCGGTATTGCATGTTAAAGGGTGTCATTAGCGCGCGCGCTAAATATTTAAATATTTAATAAATTTTAATACAACTTTTGTTAATTAATATTAAATTGCATAGTAAATGCTGGGAGTAATTATTGTCGAGACGTTTAGTTTAATTTATGACACAACTATAAACTTTGTGCGCAAAGAAGTAATTGTAGAGACATTTATCAATAAATCTTAGAAGTTGTGTTGAAAAGGGAGGAAACAATTAAACGTATAGAAAAAATACTATATTTTATTCTATTATAATTGATGCGTTTGTAGAAGTTAATTGTCGCATTAAATCAATAATTTCATCACATTTTATATACCTAAACAGATTATGTATTTAACCTTAGGATATCAATGATTTGCCCTAATTAATACAATTATATTAGGTAACAATAATTCTTGCATCTAATCAGCAAACCACCGTTCCTAATCTAATCTTCTATCGCTTCATTGATTTTTCTAAAATATAAAAATCTAAATGCAAAATTTGAAACTGAAATTGGAATGACGACATCAGCCGTTATGATTATCGGCTGTTCGCCTTTGAAGCCAAATAGTTCGGGAATTATCTATTTCTGGTATATTCGGATTTGAAATTAAATAGTAATACTATTATTGGATAAAAATTGTGTAGAACAATCGATATTTTCGAATCGAAAAGAAATGGTGTTATCTGTCTTTGAAGCAGAGCATCTCAACTGTGATGTCTATACACATGTGGCTAAATAAATAATTTAGTTAAAAGGATCAGCCTTTTATGCATTTCTCAATCTCTTAGCAACTTGGCTGGTTACTGATAGTTAATAAATACTAGCACTTGCAAAAAGTGACTTAATTACAAAAAATGGAATATCATATTTTTACTTGCCTATCATTTAATATACATCTATTTAATACAGTTTGTGTTCAATCTAATAAAAATTTTATATAAAAAAATTGGATTTAAATTCAATAAAAACCACTGAAATAAGCTTTTATTTTTAAATCATTCAAACCGGTTCCAACAATTGGTTCAAAAAATGCACATGTTTTTGCAAACAATTATTTGCGATTTATTTTAATTGTTATTTCTATAAAAATGCATGCAGTTTAGTTGCTATATGGTATAGATTGAAATCAATAACTACTTTTAAACTCTTATGAAAATTTAATAGAAAAGTTTTATTTAAAACAATACACATAGTCGAGTGTTTACGAAATAATTTGTAGCTAAACACATTGCATAATTAATTTTATTGATTTAACAATTTCTTGTTGAGGAATTTGTGTAAATTAAATTTTAACGCAAATCTATATAAAATGGATTCGAAAACAATTAATTTTTAATTCAATTGCTAACTAGAGTTTTTTTTACAATGATAACACTAATAGTCGATAAACAATTGTAGTTGGACATTTATCTAATTTGAAACTCTATTTCAAATATTTCCACTTTAAAATTTTAAATGCATATTTAAATTATAAAGAAATGAAATGTATTAGAAGGTTAATATTAATTTTAAGAAAGCATTAAGCATGTTGCGCTTTGTAAATATTCAGCTCTACTACACCCCCAGAAGGATAATCTTACACGTAACATTGATACTATTGTTGTTAATGAAATAGTTTTTGTACATTGCATAAACATACATTTTTTATTAAACGCTGTTATAATTTTAATTAACAATTTGCTTTTTATATACATAATAGTATACAATTTAATTAAAGATAATGTTTCAGTACAATGCACCGTTTACTAATTATTATCAGACTGTTGTAGACTGACAATTTATGTAATTTTATTTCAACAAATACTGATTTGAGAAACAAGAGTATTGGGTGTATAAAGAGGTAAAATAAATTATTATATTTTAAGAAAACATTTTATCGTTTTGTATTTTCAACAAATTTTGTTTCTAATAAATAAATTGAAATTGAAATTAAAATCAATAAAAGAAAATGATAAAGCTTATGGTATTTTAATATTTTTTATAAAGATTTTTATGTCTCTCGACCTTCACACATATTCAAAGAGCTGAAGTTCAAAATATCAAGAAATCCGTCAATCTCAGTTATCTACCTTGCACGCCCAATCAAATTCCCAATCCACGACAAAATTGACTATTTCCCTGAAGTGTAAGGTGCCTGCAGTTTTGAAACATTTTGAAAAACAACAATAAAAAGGAAAATCGTTTGCAGTATAAACTGTTTCCTCCTCAGTGTTGGAATTCTCGTATTTTCCACACATAGCATGCGCCAATTTTATATCAAAGCTATGCTTTCGATACAACAGTACATAATTTTGATAATACTATTAAATTACAACGTTATGATAATTTTAAAATTGTAGTTACATGCACGAGTTTATTAATTTACGATGCAAAATGGATAAAAGTATAAATTACAGAGCCGCACTACGTAGATACACTCGTATTATATGTGTTCCATTTAAGTGCATGATCGTTATTTCAACAAATTTTCGCTTTTAACGTGAAAATAATAAATTTAATACTTGTTGATATATATATTTTTAGCTGGAAAACTATAAACCATAATGTTTTGTAGTATATATAGTGAAGAGTAATGTACGAAGTGGCAGCTGAAGCATATAATGCATTACGAGATGAAGTGGTTTTATATCTTTAAGCACAGTTCATTGAGTCCCATTTAAGTCTATTTATGAAAGTTTCACTAGATTTCGAACAGCATAATGAAAACAATTTACAATTTGATTTCGTAGCCGATCCGTACGCGATCACTTCTTACTAATAAGTTGGATTATTTAATGGATTTTTTCAGATGACATGTTAGTTAAATGGTATAGAAAGCCGTTCGCTTAATCGATGCACAGCTTTCAATTAAAAAGTTAAGATGTAGGGTGTCCGTTAATTACTGCCTTGCTTTGATCGTTTTAATATATACGAAATGGGTCTTATATTTTTAATTAAAATGGCTGTAATAGTTAAAACAAATAAGTTTACTAAAGTATAAATGAGGAGCTGGTGTATCAAAGACGTATATAACCAAAGTTTTCTGTGTTTTTTCCAGGAAGACAAATATCCGATATAGTTTATTAAATTCTGCCTTAGTAGCTTAATAATCATGAAAGCAGCGAAAAGAATTGCTTAATGTTTACTACCCATCCTGGTGACTAAAGAGTCATGAAACACCCCCCTTAAATTTAACGCTTTAAACTGATATAAATAATGATAAGTAATAAAACAAATAATTCAATTTAAAAATATAAAAATATAAAAAATAATAATAAAGATATGAAATTTTGCTTGCATTTCTATCTATAATTTGCCGGAGTTAGTTTTCTTTTAATGGCGTACAATAATTTGTGTCTTAGAGTTTTAAATAAAATGGCTGTAATAGTTAAAACAGATAAGTTTACCAAAGTATAAATGAGGGACTGGCGTATCAAAGACGTATAACCAAAGTTTTCTGTGTTTTTTCCAGGAAGACTAATATCCGATATAGTTTAGTAAATTCTGTCTTACTAGCTTAATAATCATGAAAGCAGTGAAAAAACTTGGTTAATGTTTACTACCTATCTTGGCGACTAAGAGTCATAAAACTTCCCTCTTATTTTTTACAAAATAAATCAAACTGATATAAATAGTATTGCATAATCATGCGTATGTAATAAAACAAATAATTAAATTAAAAAAATATAAAAATAACAAAGATAATAATAAAAAATAGAAAATTTTGCTTGCATTTCTATGTACAATATAATTTGCCGGAGTTAGTTTTCATTTAATAATTTGTGGCGTCCTTTATATTTCTTGATTGTATTTGAATTAGGCATGAAAAAGAAAAGTAATGGAATGCGCCAAGCATATCCATCTACCTAAATAATAAAAAGAAATGGTGATACGTTGTTGTTTATTTTGTAGGTCAGTTGTTCTGACAAGAGTTTTATAGTATCAAATAATTTTGCGTTTGTATTGTCTGAGAAACATTGTGCTTATTCAACAAAAATTTTTAGCTCATTTCATCATCCTCTATAATACCAGACGCGTTTCTTTTCTAATACTAGTATATATTATATATTACGACAATCTTGGCTTGCTTCTTTTCCTCTTTTCTGAGACAGAGAGAACAAAAAGATTTATCTTTCTTAAAATTCTGTAATATCTCAACCTCATATTTATTGTTATTTTATAGAACACTATTATTGTTGCATGACCTATATTTTAAACTACCACGCTCGAATTTTGTCTTAATTGGGATTAAAGTTAATTGACGGGATTACGGAACGCAGGCTAAAAATTCGTGATTTGTTAATTATGAAATAATAAATCAACAGAGCAATTAATTATAATTAAAGGTAATCATATTAAAGGCCCTTTTTAGTGCAAGAATTTGCTTCAAGTTTGGAGGTTAATTCATGCTAATTAAATTAGTACAGAGGCCAATCCATTAGCTTGAATAATTATTGGATTTGATTGGAATTATTCTGAAAGGCAAACACCTGCCATAATAATCTTCTCAAATTTAATCATTATTCGGTAGTTTGCCAGCCAAAGAGAGCGAATCGCTAACAACAAGGAAAAATATTTGATGGATTTCAACCGACAAGTTTTTTTTCCTCTCTCGTATCATCTGCGCTGGAGTTGCGCTGGAGTTACACTGACGTTGAATAGGCTTTAATGTGATACAAAATAATGGAATTGTGTGTTCTTATCAACAAATAATATAGAAAAATGCTATTTCTTCGTTTAAATTTTATTATGGATTACTACTATCAGCAATAATATTTTGTTACATTATTCGCTTTATTGAATTGAAAGTATACCTACAAAGTCTCTGTTTGTTTTTTAAATTTTAATCATCAATAATCGTAATCGAATAAAGACATTTTTTGTTGTTTATGAGGATGTTGTACAAGTTCATTGTGATTGTGATCAAAGTCTAAAAGTGGTTTTTTTTGTAATTATCTAAAAGCATATAAAGCAGAAAAACCATAAATAACATTATATTTTTCACATAGAGACATAAATATTATTTATTGACCTGTACAATGTAGGTAAGAGTAAATGCTCTTTTTTAATTTAAAGCTAGGTACGAATGCATAGATAGAAACTTGACCCATTTTTGTCTTATATACGTAATATGAATATTGTTTTAATATTTACAAAGAAGCGCAATAAAATATTTCTGCGAACTTTTTCATTTCGTTATTAGAATACTTACAAATTTTCAAATTGCACAATAAACGGCATTCAATTTGTTCAAAAAAGAATCTAAAACTTTTATTCATACGTAAAAACAAACAATGTAAAAATTTAAAGAAAAATTGGGCAATTTCTCGCCTTGCTGCTAAATCAATACGCGCAATTTTTCAACAAATTTTTATATAAAAAAAATTTAACAAATACATCATAGGTACCTTTATTTCATTACTTTTGTTAGTTGATGTGTAAAATTGTTCCAAATCAATAATTTCTCCTGTTTTTTTTTATTTTTCAGATGAAATAATTCGCGTTCATTAGAGAGGAAATGACGTTTCTTTCGAATTATGTTGTAGTTATCATTTTCGTCGTTAATCTCGTTACAATTACGTCGCACCCGCAGCCAGGTTCGTATAAATTAGCGTTGTTCCCTAATAAAATCTTGACGTTTGTGTGTCTGTGTGTGTGTATTGCGGTTTCGTTATTTCGAGTCGCGCTAAAAATGCATCAATTTTATTGCATCATTTTGTAAAAGTTGTAAAAAAAGTCTATAAGAGTTGACATATAGGCGTCACGTGCACGGAGGGTCCCAGATGTCTTGTGACAAAACGATCTCTCATAGTTGTTATTCATATTATATTTCCTCGACGCAAAAAGAGTTCGGAGATGGAAAGAAAGTTGTTTCGGCTGCATGTGAAATATTTCAATTTTATTTATTCCATTCCAGTCATTGTAATTAATTGAGCGAACTTTAATTTTTTTTCATTCTACAGTTATACAGTTTTATGACTAGATGAATTCTTTTATATATTTATTTATATATTTAATTAATTAGGTACTTAATCATATTTATTTTTAGTTTAGTATCTATTAATTTATAGTTTTGTAAAGTTTTTTTTATTTCAAGTTCACCGCACAGACATTCCTGAAACGTCTGTCTCGATATGTAAAAAAGCAACATTTTCGTTTTCGTTCAACGTTGCGTTATAATTAACAGGAACGAACCTTCTAAAATGCTATTTGACGCCTGATTACCCTTAATTCATAATACTTTCCACCGATTTTAATTGAAAGAAGTTTGCGCCTATCAATCACCGTTGACATCGCGGCCTCCAAAAAAAAAATTCCTCCCATCATGATCATCATCATCAACACCAAACCGCACGGTCGAAAACAAATCAATAAACAATTATTTTGCTTTGATTACCTACCGAACTGAAAGCCATCAAAAACAGATCGTCTTGTAATTAAAATTCAGCAATTATTTTTGTTTTCGCACATTGTTGTTGTTATGAAAATATGCGGGCGCGCAATTTTGGTCGTGCGTTGAAAAAATCGCAGTTTCGCATTGTCCCGGCGAATAGGTTTTATTGTTTTAAATGTGGAGGGATGAAAGCCGCCGAATGGTATTTTAAATCCTGCACGTTCGGCGGCATTTTTTCGCTCTCGTTCTTTTTGTGCGCGTGCTGGATGATACTTCCCCGAAGAAAACTTCTAAAGATTTCCTCGGTGTATAGCACACAGCCTTCATATACAAATCCGAGAGGTTTGTAAGTATTTTTCGTATCCTTTTTTACTTTATCCAATAGTATACAATTTGAATCAAATAGGGAATTTAATAAAAGTACGTATGAGTTCTTCGTACTTTAAAGTACAGCCGCTGATATTCAGATTTGGAAACCTACACCAACTTTGAGACAAAAAGAAGAATAAATCGATGTATTTGCACATAATTTATTGGATTTTTCCTCCCAAATCTATTTTCAGCCTAAAAAATTTAATAAATATTCCAATCATTTTCTGTATTTTATTTTTCATAACTAAACGTGTTGCTGAAAATTCACACCTCGTGTGTGTAAATTTGTTTTAATGTAAAAACAACGCTTTAAATCATTTCGACTAAAATGAGAAAGAAAATTAATATTCATAACAAATAAAGCGTGCATTCATTTGCAATAAAAGAAATAAATCAGATTAGTTTGTATGTATAATGTATGTATAATATTTGTTAAACACGGTTACCATTAAATACATTTTATTGCAATTCCTCATTCTGAATTTATGATAATCTGTTGTTTATTTGGTATCTCGGTAATTTCAATATTACCACCTAAAATTTAATATCACATACATAATCAAAATTGCAGAATATTCATTTAATATGTGTATCACAAAGCGATGGCAAAAAGTTGTCGTTGTGCCTTTTCACTAATTAGTTGCTTGTTAGAAACAAAATTGACGTTTTTTTGCTCTAAAATTTAACGAAATTATTATTGTCGAATTAATTATCAACAAATAAATGAAAAAGAGAAATAAGCACATTTGGAAGCGGGCAAAAAATAGTTCATATCGTACCTAGTATGAATTAAAGTAAAATGGAATTTTAATTGGATTAGTAAACTAAAAGTTTGTTAATTAAAAAACAGATATTTTAATTAAAATTGTACTGATAAATATATAGGTACATCCTTCGTGCAACCTGCATAAACATTTAAAAAGACTCTTTCACAGGTAACGCCGACGTTTGAGTGGAATTTGTGATTTACCATTTTCTAAACAAGACGTTTAAATAAACACCCTGTAGTTTAATTGAAACCGTTTTTTTACATACGGCAGATGAAACAAACCCTGTTTTTCATGTGTATTTGTTAGATGGGAATACTCCATATGTTCCTCCACAAGCGGCCCATTCACATCCACCTTTTTTATCACGTAGATGTTCGCGTAAGGCATGTGTGTTTACTTGCCAGTGCGCCTTTTTTAATACATTATTGCCCCGCACATAATTTTGATAAAATACGTATCGTTTGGTCGTTTGTCGGGATAAATGATAAGTTGCATGTTGGAAAACTTTCCGCACTCATCCATCACAATCATATTAATGCCAAAAAGTGCATCAACTTTAAAAGCAATTTAGCCTTCTATCTCATTGTTTTGCTTTTTTTCCAGCAAATTAATTCTGATGTTTAAGGTATTTATTAGAAGAACAATTTCGACAAGGATTTCAAATGCAGCGGCGCTAAATTGGTTCGTTCACGCAAAAAAGCATTTGTGGCTTTTAGTTGACGTAGAAATTGAAAATTTCAATAATTTATTTTGAAAGTGTAATTAGCTCTCGCTTCTTTCATGAAACATTACTTTCATTCTATTCCAGATGGCGGGATTGTGGTGCGTAAGCGAAGCTACGACGGACACAAGAAGGATGTGTCGCCGAATCATGCGGTTAAGCCCTCGCAGGGTCGTTCTGCCGTATTCGCAACGGAAAACTCGACTGTGGTCGTCGCACAGATTGGTGGAACTGCAGTTCTGCCATGCGTTGTTCGAAAACCGAACACTGCAGTTGTAAGTTAATCAATTCCATTTCGTTTTCTTCCCAAACATTTGCATTCTTGGTTATTAAGGTTACGTGGGTGAGAAAAATTGAACCACCGATTCTACTTTCCTTCGGTTTAGTCCCTCTCAGAACTGATGGTAGAATTTTCGTTGAACATGCACGACATTTGCAAAATTGGGAATTACTTATCAAGCATGTTGAACCATCTGATGAGGGAACATACGAATGTCAGTTGGCAACACATCCACCTACATCAATATACATTCAGCTCAAAGTTACAGGTATGATTGTCTTGTACTTGTACAACTATCTATGACAAATATTGGCGTGTCACCCGTGTTAATAATTCAATGGGAACTAGTTGCGATGCAAGATTAATCAATCACTTAGATTTCTTAATTGTACTTACAATAATATGCGTTGCTCGTGATAAATAGGCGTAATTGTTATTAAAATTTACGAGATACTAATCTTGCGCATGACGTATATGGATTGTTAAACTTTCTATATCCCGATGGATTTATGATTACTTTTATTTCATTTAGATATATAAACAAACTTTATAATATAATTAATAGTAATTACAATTTGCATTGATAAATTTATAAACTATCGCAACCATCAACATTATTAGTTTAGCATTTATTATCACAATAATAATAATAATAATAATAATGTATGAAAATTCAACTGCATTATTACCTATATTTGATAATAAAATTGAAATTAATTCCGCTTAGTCATTCTAACTGCGTTTATTAGTTATTAAGTTATAAAAAATTTAATATTATTGCATGACCAATATTTTTTTAAAACGGAATAAATCTAATTAAATATAAATATTTCTGTTCTTACCTTTGTTCATGCAAATTTAAATGTCTAAATTACTAAAGAAACAAAAATATTAATTAAATAACTGTCATAAATGTTGTGACTGAGTTTTTAGCGATGAGTTCAGATTCAGAAGTTAGTCGAAGAATTGAAAAATCGGTAAGATTCACAATACACTCGCTAATACCGGCAAAATTAAATATTGAATATACCTAACAATTTTTTATATACTGTGCAAGGTGATTCTTTAATTTAAATATTAAATAATTCAATAAAATACACTTGGTGGATTTGCAAATATAGAAATTAGACTGTAGTTGATATATATTTCGATTCATTAGGTCATCTTCAGAACTACAACTAGTACAACGGCCTAATAAGTCGAAATATATATCAAATACAGTCTAATTGTGTATTTTATTGAATTATTTAATATTCAGCAATGGTTCACCAAGTAAATGCAATAAATATCATAAACTATTTTAATTTAAATATTTCGTTCATTATATATTATAAGTAAAATAAATTTTTTGCCATTACTGTTAGTCCTACAACTTGTATGTTAAGAAAATAGGAAAATTTTAAATGGAATAATTTTGTGTGTGTTAAAGCTTTCTCCATAATTTTAATACATTGTTGTTCTATTAATACGTTTGTTGACCTAACTATAAAGTTTATAATGGAAGTATTCCAAGCTAAGCAAATATTATACTAACGATCGACTTAATCGTGTTCTCAACGGTGTTAAAATTAATTTTTATTGATAGACAAACTATCAACAATTATTTTGTAATGTTATACATACAAGGAAGTATTTAAACTATAAGCCTTTGTTGTTGTTCTTGTCATTATTAAAATCAACCATATATAATGGAGAAATATTTATTTTGCCAACTTCAACATAAAATTAAAGTATTACATAGGTATATCGCGCGTATATCCATCCTAAGTAGTAATACCTACTACTATTTATATGTATAGATAATTAGATTAAAGAATTAAATAGGTAGATGTATGTATGTATGTATGTATGTATGTATGTATGTATGTACAATATAATTTTGATAGAGACAGATATGTATGGTATAGCAATAGTAGAACGTGTTTGTGTAATAATAATATTCAATTTGAATTGTTTAACATACAAATCACAAGTTTGTTTTATTAAATTAGAGGCATCAGCTGAAATACTAGGCTCACCTGATTTGCATCTACGAGCAGGATCATTGCTACGCTTAGTATGCACGCTAAAACAATCGACAGAACCTCCAGCCTACGTCTTTTGGTACCACGAAGATCGAATGATCAATTACGATCCTGGCGTTAAGGTAATCCCAGATCGAGAATCCAGCATTCTACAAATTGTTGACGCTGACAAGTCGCACTATGGGAATTACACTTGTAAACCATCGAATGCAATTCCAGCTTCCATTAACGTACACGTGCTCAATGCAACTGAAGGTAAGACGTATATAAAACAATTTGCACAAAAAGTAACGTTTTATGTTTGAAGAGGAGAACCCAGCTGCAATGCTCCATGCAAACAATTGCAATTCATCCCCATCCATTTACATACTTCTTGCCATTGGATTGATGACAAACCTCTTTCTATTAAGAAGCTAAATGCTGGACTGATTTGTAAATAAAACATTAATTTATTGTAAATAAATGCTTCGTTAGGAAAATTGCTGCAGCAAAAAAAATGAGGGATTTCTGTCTTTGAATACAACATCATTATACAATGTTTGCATATATTTACCTTGCGCCACACGAAACAGAAGCGGACTAGTAAACATTTACATCTAAATTTCTATTTATTCTATTAAATTCAACAATGTCTTGGTGCTATTGCCATACATAAATTATAAACTTGACAAAGTTTCGCTCATAAAAATTACATTGTCTCAAATTGAGCTTTAAATGGTGTTGTTGCTTATTTTACATAATTTTATTTATCCAGTCCGCTTCTGTCACCAACAACAGTCTATGCGCTGCTCTGCTGTATGTTTTTGTAGCGACGCTGCACGAAAAATTTGTGTACGAGTACGCGTATAAACATCCAATGATGAACTGAGGCAAGGCATACAATTGTTATTCATATATAAAGTATTTTGTTTGATGGAGATGAGACGATTTTGCTACAGCAATGCATGCGAAGCGCATGAAATGTTAAATTGTGTAATATAATAATAATAAAGTTTGAGTAAAATCATGTATGATCCCGTACGTCTGTTTTTTTTCCAAATTGTATTTACCCCCATAAAGTAAAAAGAAGGTAAAATTTATGTTTGATCAGATAAAAGGAATGTTTAGTTACCTGCAGTATGGTAAGTAATCCATAAAATATAAAGTGCCCTTGACCTGTTTTTCGCTCCTCTCATGCCAAAATAACGTTATAGATCGCGAGGTTAGTGGAAATGCTCAAGGGGATGCTGGAAAATGCGCGCACTAAGTAAATAAAAAGCTGAAGGCCTTTTTTACCTATTGCACTTTTTCTTTGCTTCTTGTTTATATTTAAAAAAAAAGTTGCTAGCCGTATAAAAAAAGCTAATCGCTTTGCATGTACGGATTAAATTAATTCCTATACGTGTACGAGTAAATTGTTTGGCAGCAAATTGCCGCAGATGGCATTCAAAGAAAATGAATTTAATTATGCATTTCGTCATGTTCTTAAATAAGAATACAATTGGATTTTTTTATTTGGCTGCTGATGTTTGATGTAATAAGAAAAGTTAGTGATGCTATCAGTGCTCATACATCTGATAAAGCATTTCACAAGTTGCAATCGAAGAAAATTGGATCATGATTCACAATGTCAACGAAACCGCAACAATTTGATGCTTTTCAGATGCAATTTATCTTCAATACATTTTTAACGAATTCTTTTTTTCTTATATCATCGCTGCTATCTATATTTGACGAAATGAATTTAAATAAGCATATCAGTATCTAATATATGATTTACTGGAATATGTCTCTCAAAGATACTTTTAAACACTTACTATAAATAGATACTATTAGATAGGAGTAATTGCAGCAGCAGCATCAACTTTGACTTTAACTGGTATAAATATTTTAAAGAATTTTTTACCTAAAAATATTCTACTTCACGTTTATACGTATAATATAAACAGAAGCAATGCACCAGAGAAAATTTGATGCAATTAAAAGGAGAAAGCACTATTTATTAGTACTGACGCTGTATACCACCGCACCACTTTCAGCAGGTGCTTTCGATCCAAAAAACATAAAACCATGCAACGGTTATTTATAACAAACACTCTGATAGATTTATGCTCCATCCTCAAAAAAAGGAACTAAAATAAGCAATGCATCATACAAACTGTTACAATTGCGCTAAAAATCCCACGCACTTGAAGCATTTCTCATTTGAATTTTTGCCCAACCTTTACCATAAATATTAAATTTGCCTAATTGCTAAAGATTACAAAAAAGGGCCGACGTAAAAAAAGCAAAGCCACGAAGAAGCTTTATTTAAAAAAGAGAGTGTGATTCATACAAATTTTTCCATCTGCTCGCCCTTCCATGCACATGTCATACATGTTAAATGAACTGTCACCCTAGCAAAAATGCGCCAGCCCTGTGGGGTGAAATCTGATCATGAGATGTTTCAACCGCAAATATATGACATTATGGTTGATTATTATGCGTCTAATAGCTTAACAAATAGAACGATATAGAGGGTGTTTTTATCGCATTTTGGGGAATGGATGATTGCAATGCAATCCATCGATAAAAGCAATTTACCACCGTGGAAAATTTGGTGTAAACTGTAATTATAACATGACAATTTTTATTTTCTCCTACCTTTATTGTACAAACGGTTTCACATTGTGTTAATTAACTAATTAAGTGCTGCAATATAATTCACCTGTAAATGGCCGTTAATTAAATGATATACAGTGTAGACTATTATTTACAGTATGGTATCTGTATTGTAATATTGCAAACATACAATCAATGGAACACACATAAATGATACGTTAAAAATAATACCAATATTACTCTGTTTCACTGTCATATTTGCTATATTAATTTTATCATTTGACAATAACGCATTCTTTTTCCTTCAAATAAAAAGCAGCGTTGAGTTTCACAACGACGAAATTGTTTTCTATACGCTGGGAAATTTGATGTTCTTAAGAAATTATAATTGGAATTTTGTATAAAAAAAAACTTTTGCAACTTATTTTATCAATCGATTATCAATTACTGAAGAAACAAAAATGTGGGGTTAATCAAATGAGGACACAAAACAGATTTTTTATGCTGCCAACAAAGGAAAAATTGCATCTATTATCGTATAGAAGCATAGTTTGAATTGTTGGCAAATTTAACATTTCTTAGAGAGCTGCCGAATTTCCTTTCGCTTTCCACATCGGCTTCAAATAAAATATTTTCGTTCAATAACTACGAGTACGTATTTCAGATAAGTGGGCACGTAATTTAATCGTAGGTATTATAAATGCATAAAAAACGAATCTAATTACAACTCGGCAAAAAAGTTCAACTATGAAAACTATAACAAACTTTTTAATTATTTCATTCCACATTTATTCTTAGTTATTATAAATTGTGGTAATTACCATTAACTATAAAAAATTATTGTTGCAGAATGTGCGTTATTTATTATTATGAAATTTGTTCGTTCTTATTTTTTGCTTCCTAGTAAAGAAGAAAAAAAATATATAAAGATATTTCCTTTGTTATCCTTTAGCGCAACGGTAAAAAATTGCTGTTATAAACGTTATTCAAAAAGAAAAAGTCCACTGACTTGACATAAATGTCCTTTAACTTTATGTTTCTTTAAGCCTTTAGGCCTGCCATGACATTTACTACATTACTCATTTACTAAACTAGTAGCAAAACAATAAATTTCAATTTAACTTCAAATAGATAATATTTCTATGTCGTTCTTCAACAATATACCAATAAAAACTCATTCTATTGAAACTCCAAAGCATTATTTACATAGAAAAGATACGACGGTTATAAAACATAAAATATAGGATACTAATCCTATCATTTTTCATTAAGAAACCAAAAACAGTATTGATCAATAAATATATTTTTTTCGAAATAAACATAATTGATTAATTTAATTTGGAGGAATGCCAAACCGGTTTTTTTAGAACAGAAATATAAGGATAAGTAAATATAGAGTTAATTATAACACAATTTCACAAATAAATCAAATCGATTCCACTTCCGCCAAAATTCATCTTTGGAAATTTTCTGTTGCAATTTAAATTAAGCGCAAAATCAATTTATATTTTTGACTAAAATTTATAAGTAATCGAATATAATTCTTCAAATCAAATTTTATGATTATCAATATGAATGTTTATAGGTTTTTCGCTTCCTAACCGATAAAGTGAACAACATGGCACGGGAAGCTCAATTAAAGACTTTTTGTGCGTTTCCATGGCGTTTAATAAAAAAAACTTTGATATTGTGTTAGAGAGAATGTTACAATCACACTAAACGTTTTTGCTGTATTTTGTCTGCTCCGGCGTTGTATAAAAATAATAGAAATTAAAAAAATAAAATAAAACGTATCAAATGTTGAACTTGACACTGAAGATGTGATAAGATTGAGCAGCGTGGTGCAGCAATAATTCTGTTACTTTTTCATGTACCATATATACAATATAGCATTCTATATATATTTAAATATGCTTTGAGCTTTAAAATAGCAATAACATTTTCAGGCAATAAAGCATTTTTATTGAATAGCATTGGAAAGATACTAAAAGTGGTTTTAAACGAATATTAATGTAAAATGCAAAGTGCTAAAAAAGCATATTAAACTTAAAATATGAACTCCTAGTTTTAGATAGATACCTATATCACCTACGTGTATATTATATATAGGTAGGTAGGTGTAATTATAATAAAATGTAAAAACAAGCAACATTTTGTGAAATCTACTT
This sequence comes from Adinopsis sp. GC000173, assembly GCA_030264715.1. Lineage (NCBI taxonomy): Eukaryota > Metazoa > Arthropoda > Insecta > Coleoptera > Staphylinidae > Adinopsis > Adinopsis sp. GC000173. The sequence goes on along the minus strand of JARJDW010023392.1, from coordinate 14,256 downwards.
GAGGGTAACTTCCAACACCTGATATGAAAACCGACGACTAGCACTAGGAGATATAAGGAAACTGTAAACAGTTGTTTCGAGTAGTAAAAATAGTTTAATTATGTTGGAAGTTGGTTTAGTAATAGGATTCCGACATAGGTGTTTGACAGTGATCAAAGAAATAGGGAAGAGTACAATGGAAGGTATTTAGTGTGTAGTGGTATCCCCCAACTTACGAAACTATTAACGTACAATAGCCTGTTAAATGTGGGGCGGCCGCCTTGCTGCCTTTCCCGGTCAGATTTCAACTTGGATCTGACACCAAACGTTATTTATGCGAAAAGGCGTTGTACTATAGGGACAACCAAAAGCCTTTTTCCTGCTACTGACTTTTATAAGCCGCGATTCGTTTCACATTATTATTATGAAAATAGGGAGGCCATCCATAAATTATAATAATTTCTTTCATGTAAATTTGTTATTAATCATTTTTTTTCGGCGGCGCGCACGCTCTCTTATTTTTCTTTCAACAATAAACTTGGAATATAAATCAGTTTCAGACAAAAAATAAAATTATTAACGTCTTTATTTTCATTTCCCAAATATTTTATCATACTTAATGAAGACTTAATTGACTTTTCGTTTTATTGAATATTATTATTTATTATTATCTACTTTCATAAATAATTTATCATTCATCTAATAGACATCTCCATTTTAATCAAACAATTTAACAAAAATTTTTGCCAATTAAATCGAAAACAAATCCTCGTTTGTCAACATATAAATTTTTTCAGTAGGAAGGTACATTTCAAATCGTCAAAAAATATTTTTTATATCTCTTAAGCCGCTAAAAAATGGCAAATATTTTTTTAAAACAAATATTGTTTTAGGTTGCTTCAGCGCATACCTATATATACAAGTACGATTTATTTGATCCATTAATGCTTGAATATGATAAAATTTCTCTGGTATCGATTAAATAAAAGATCCACTTTCAATTTTTTATAGACAAATAATAAAAGCCCGTAACGAGCATGCAATTGATTTCTGAAACATTACATGTATATTCATTGAATTGTATAGTAACAAAAACGCAGACACGATTCGATAAAGCAATTCATTATTAAAACCCATATCAGTACTAAAGTAATAAATTAACCATTATTTTTTATTATAAATTATTTTCATTTTGTGCTATATCAAAATTCCAATTTCGCATGCTGTATGTGGCTCGGAAAAGAGGAGTTTATTCATTTTTAATTTAAAGTATGATTTGTAAACATGTGGCGAAACCTACAAAAAGTTGCGACGAGTTTGTGAACTTATTTAATAAATATTAATTTTTTAATTACGAAACGAAAAATATTTCAGATTAATTTTTGGAATTTAATAAACGAAATTTTAGTTTAGATGCTTTAGAGTAGTAGGTACCTTTTTTATTGCAACAAAAAGTTGGAATACTAGTTTTCGTTGAACTTTTAGGAATTAATCATTCAATTTTTGAAGATAAATAATGTTATTTTTATTTTCCATAAATTTGGGATTATGTGAAATAACGGAAACTGTCACGTTTCATATTTTATAAAGAAATGTATACGTAAAAAATACATTAATTTAAGAAATTCATTGGCGCATCGGGTTAAATACAATTTTATATCATGGGATATTTTTCCTAAAATATTTGATCATTTCAAAATGTATTCATTTTGTTTTTGTCTAACCTTCATTTGACCGGTATTATCAAACTTAGCTATAAATAAGTTGAAAGTGATCCTGTGACATTTTGCAGCAACACGTTAAATATGCGGATCCTTTTAATTGTAATAGTAACTGTAGAATAAAATTGTTTAAAATAGTGTTAGTACATAGTGCAGACAAATAATGTATCTAATTAAATATCAATGTAACGTTTAGTAAAAAAAAGTTTTCTAAAAACAAAATAGTTTACCAATTACGTATAAATTGGTAAAAGAGTAATATTTGATGTGTTGGGATTTGATCCTGTAAGTTACAAAACGCTTTTGCTACAATTTTCTCACATTGGGATGAAGTAGTAAACTTTTCAACTGATAAGATGCGCACTAGACGAGTAAAATCAATTTAATGGAATGTTGTGTTTCCATAATATGTATTAAAAATGTACAAAAAATGTACAAAAAATAAAATCAACACTGCACCTTTAATTAATTATGGAAATGGAGTTCGGCAAGAGTGTTTGATAGTTAATATTCTCATGAAATTTAAATACCATGTTACGAACATATTACTATTTCATAATCCGTAACAAATAATTCACAAAGGGCGATATTACAATGTTTATAAAAGTTTGTGATGTATTTAAATATTAATTACCTAAAAGTTGTTTACAGATTTTGAATGTATTTCTGTCAGGTTCAAACAATAATTAAAACAGATAAGTGATTTTCAAACAAGGTATCGCTAGCAATAGTTTGAATGACACATAACAGATTTTTTATTTTTAGTTAAGATATAAAGTAATAAGAGGTAAAATGTTTTGAAAAACATTAAAATAGCTAATGATAAATAATAGCTTAATACAATAATTGATTCGTTAGAGAAACTTTCTAGCAATATACCTAAACAATTATATATTATTATCTACTGGAAAGTTTTCATATTAAAATGTAAAGATATGAAATAATCAATGCAAATAATATAAACATTTTTTCCTCAAGTTTATGTTAGGGAAATAATATCAAATTTAAATTGCTTTATGAAGAATTCACAAGAGGCACATATTCCGGTTTCATGGAAAATATGTGAATAATGCATACTGTCATACACGAAGCTAAAGAACATTAAAATTTATGCAACCGAATATTCGCTAATGCACAATCTCAAAAAACTCTACACGATGCGCGATCCTTTTATAACAAGCGCTTTTTTATCAATATGTAAATTGTAATCTGTACTTTGTTATGGGCATTTGCAAACTGGAGCAGAAATATTCAATGGTCTATCTATCGGTATGGGATTGTTGGGATTGTTAATGTGGTTATGCAATGCATAGTTTGATAGTGTGCTGCTTGCATTTTTTATTTAAGATTTTTCAATACATATTAGTGATGTTGTTTATAATAAGCGCATAAAAACGCAGACGTGCTTATTCAAACTGTAGGAAAGGTTTTAACCTTCTTAAAATGTCAACTTTGAAATAAATAATATGGAATGAAAACCTCAAATTTCATATTTATAAAGCCATTCATTATTATTGTTTTTCCTTGTTGTTTATGTAATTCAAACTAATGGTATGCTAATTAAATATTAATTGCCGTGTCTAGATAATGCCAAAAATGAACAAATTTAATTTGCGAAACATGCTATACGAAAAAAGCAGTAGGTAGGCATGTATATTATGATATACAATATTACTGTAGATTCACTCACTCACATTTTATAAATATATGTGTACATATGGACAGCCATTTAGGAAATTCTAAAATTTACAGTTAATTAAATATTCAAATGCGTACATGTAGAATATAAAATTGAATAAGCATATATAAAAAAGTGCTTTTCGTTGTCATGTTTTTATTAAACAAACAATTTCTCCACGTAAAAAACTTTTAACAAGCATTTGAGTTTAGAAGTTGCAAAAATATTGATGATGGTCATATATATAATGCAGCATAGTTTAGTCATGTTGTTAGTGGTGTTAGGTATCATATTTTATCCACATAACAAGAGTTAACATTAGATTCGAGCGTGTTTCTTACAGTAGATAAAGTTTATATTAAAACTGGAAGTAAAAAAACGAACAACTTTTACTTGCGAGAAGGAGGAAAACTACTTTACTTGGGTAGATAGTACATATATACATATACGGATAGGAGTCTACACGCCAACATAGTACACCAAAGTCGCAAATTTAAATTACCAACTTGTAGTAGCAAAGGCAACTTCATTTGCTAAATTTTCTACGCTGACTCTAACAATTTTAAATGAAAACTTTTAAAGAGAATTGAATCATTATTGCATTACATTCATCTACATTTATTACATTTACTTTCGCTTTACGTCAATTTAGCATTTATCTATAATTTGTATTTGAAAGAATCGAGCTAAATACTAATTGTGCGTAGCCGTTGCCTTTCATAAAGCGTTTTCACTGCCAACATTATTTCCAATACAATTTTTTATTATTCAACGAGTTTTTAATCTAATTACCTGTACAATATATTTTTTATTTCATTATTTGACTTAATAATTTGATAATATTTATATTAAATTAGTTTTTATTTGATAATTATTTAGCAAAACAATATTATGCGTAAATAGTCGATTTACCAAATAAAATGTATATAATGTTTATTCAATACAATGTTTTCATAATCAATTCCACGTATTCCATTTATTGTATTATGTATAAAATTTATTTCATGCAAATTTAGGAAATATACGATTAACCAATATATTTAATGTAATTAATTATGATAATTATTGCTCATTCATTATAATGACATGCCGCTTCCCCATTAAAAGGTACCTACTGAAAATGCTGCTGCTTTCATTATGTTTCTAACTTTTTCACTTTTTAATAGATTGTTTTATTTAATTAAAATATGCTGAGATTGAAAGTAAAGTGTTGTCTTAAAAAACTCAAAGTGGAAATTAATTAATTTGTTTGCTAATAAAATGAAAAGCGTTAATATATAATACTGCGGTTTTTTGAAGAAAAATAAACAATACCTTCATTAAAAAAACATTTTCAACATATTCATTAAAATTTACGAGATTAAACCGGAATAAGTAAACAATTTTTAAGTTAAAAAATATGTAAGAAAGAAAAAGATTATTTTGTATACGAACTGAATATATGGTATACGTATCCGTATACAATACGTATATGATTTTATATTAGGTAGGTAGGTATATTTCTGCATTGCATGAATAAATGTTTCTTAAATAAGCATTTCTGCTACCTTAATGTAAATACTTTTAAACGTTTTCGGTCAAACGACTTATAAGCGATTTAAAATCGTTTGTGTAAAATTATAATACTTAAAGCGCAAAGTCTTAACGATCTGAAAATGTTATGCAACTGCCCATTTAGAGTGTCATTTTATATTAAGCAGAAAATCCTTAATAAAACTTTATCGCTGTTGTTACAATTCACTTCGATCGAAGTTTCGTCTTATAAGCGCTAAATTTTTATTAAGCGGAGAGAGGGACGGGCGTTTGAAAAACCGAAAACTTTTAATTAAATAAATATTCATGCATTTTTTCAACAATAAATTTCGTCTGATTTATTAATTAATTCGCAGCTTGCGGCTGAATAAAATTCGCAATATTAATATTGCCATTAAGAAGATTAAAATATACAAATATTTTTCTGATATTACTATACAGATGGATTATAAGGTACTTTTCATTATAAGGCGCATCCATTAATTTCTTTTTATTAAAAATGGACTAATATGTTTACTTATGGTATTACCTACTATCGCGTATATTCGAATGAAGACGTTTTTTAATTTGGAAAATTTTCATCTAATATTTGATAAATTAAAACAATGTCATGTTAAAGTTAAGAAATTCACCGCTCCTAGGAATAAAGAACATAGTTTCCAATGTTACCAAATTGCAACTCTCTAGTCTAATTGTCATATGTCAATAGTAGTATAATATAATATACCTAAGTGAGATAAAAATTTCCATAGTCTTGTTTTAATTTATTTATATTATGAGTTCGATTCTTGGAACTAATAATGACTTGAATTGTGATGTATTCTGTATAAATAGTTAAAGTTCATTTTAAAATCATTGTAATAAATTAATAATTCACAAAGTCGGGGAATTTAATAAAATTGAGCGCATTAGAACAGTGCCAACTAAATATTGATTGAAATTCAATTCAAAATCAATGATTGAAGCACTCAGTAACTTGCAAGTTAAATATTAACAATAATTCTGTAATTGAATAGCAAGTCTCTACTATCGTACAATATGATTCAAGTGTGTTGTAGGAAAAATATTTCAAGCAATTTATCATCCGCCACGATGCTTATCGATTTACATATTACATTTCATGTAACAATTAAATTTTATGTTTTTTAATTTACAATACAGCTGGAAAAATTGAATAATGCGCAAAGTCATTGTGTGCCATTGTGCTAATTTCCATTTTTTTACATTTTATTTTTAATTTGGTCCTTTATACAAAACGCGTGCGCTGCGAAACAAAAATTTATAATTCGTTTTAAATTGTTGCGCATCGCAGCATAAATTAGCGCAATACATACATGCACATAAATAATAAAAATTAATTCAATGAAATTCCAAACACATTTATTGTACATATACATACGATATAAAAGCGTATGCGATATTTGTTACATCTAGTGCTAAGTACTCGCGATAGTAATCCTTATTTCAGCGTAATAAATAACATTTATTGCAAAACGCATAGCGAAAAACATTTTTCCAATTTTCCATTTCTCTAACTATATAGAGCGCTACAAAAGTTTTATCGTTTAGAAATTTTAGATGGTGCACTATTAAATCGGATTGCAAAGCTGGTTTTTAGGCGATTTTTCTGAATTAATCAGATATATACCTATATATGTTATGTTAGATTTTCGGCTAAAAACTTCAGTATCAAACTCACAAATTAAAAATTGTTGTTGAAAAAATTCAAAATATTGTGAAGGGAAAAAAAGGACGAAACTTTCAAGTACAGTTTCAATCTCATTTCAACTTGCACCGCATGCCATCTCCTTCTCGAGCTTAACTTTAGTTTTCAGCAAATAAAAACCCGACCGCTTTTTTGTTTGCCGCAAGTCGACACGTTTTGGGCATGCAAGCGAGTTAAAAATTACATATATTACCTACAACAGTAGGAGGCACGAGCAGATTCTTAAAAAAAAAAACACATCAATATCTTGATCCAAGTGCTTGGGAGCGTTTCGTTCGCCGTACAGCGGCTATTGGAACCGCTTTGATGTTTAATTATTGACAATCGTCTTTTTAATTTTAATTACATTAGCATTTCAAATCCTTAAAATACCTCCAAATCCGTCGATTTATTTTTTCGAATATCGTACGTTGGGGGACAATAAAAGCATTTAATTTGCACATAAATTACACGACCGTCGCCTTTCGCATCAAATCACATGTGTTGAAGAAATTAAAAATTTATCGAGTGGCACATTAATATAATTAATTATGCACATAATAAATTAATGAAACAATTTTTACAATTTGCACAATACGGCGGCATTTCTTTAATAATCGTTTTGTAGACATTAATCGATATAATATCATTTATCTAAATAACGTTTTTATTTGATTTTAACAATATTTATTTTGATAAATATCTTGTTGCCGATTTATCTTATATACCATTTCTTTAAATATCAACAATTTATATCTTATAGCTTGCTGCGTAGTAATAAATAAATAATGACAATTTTAGGCTTTTCATAGCTAAATATAGATTTTTTGTCGAATGGATTTTTTATGTGCAAAATCGTAAAAGTGTTTACATTAATTCGCAGTTTAACCATATATTAGTTACCACTGTCTGCGATTTTAATTAAACTTGAAAATTCAGCATAGAAAATTCGCAATATTTTATATATTGAGAAAGTACAATCGGGTTTAGTCAATGTACGTTTTGATCAATGTTCTTGTTTTAAAAGCCGAATATTGCAAATTAACGCCGCAGATACATTAAGTATGCATTATTGAATTAGTGTATGTTTGTGCACAGGATGTTGATATGTTGGATATTTCTATGTGTTACATCTACACGATACTTGTTAGAATTATGAATGTCCCAAAGTATGACCATGAGTAAATAAATTAAAAATATTTTGTTATAAATACATTCCTAATGCTGGTAGGAATGATAATCACGTAGAAACCCAGAGATAAAAACCTCCACTTCAAGTGTTAAAAAGAGCAGCATTATAATATCTTGTTTATAATGTTGAATACCAATTTTCATCGATTAAAAAACGATACGTTATTTATAAATTATATATTATAATTATATAAAATTACATACCTTGATTCTCAAGTAGTAAGTGCCGAAAAACCATAGAGTTCCACCATGTTGAGATTTTTGCCAAAATTTTCAATCACTGCACGCACATACTTGAACGCAACGACAATCACTAAACTATTGTAAATCTACAATAATTCTTATCAATTGCAGTTTTTTCGGTTGTGACGTGGCACATAAACCTGTCCAGACGCTACAAAAACACATAATAGTAGTAAACAAAATATGAGTTACCTACGCAGCAAGTGAAAGGTCATCATAAAAATATTGCTCGAATTTTATGATATAAATTTTCTTGAAATCAAATTGTATAATTAACTATGTATGGAGTTGATGATTCGAAATGTTTTAATATGATTCTTCTTCTTCTTAAATTACTATTAAAAAATATCACATTTTTTGCGTCCTGCGAATGTGATATTATAACATATACCCGTACCGAAAGGGTTAATTTAATATACTTATAATAATATAGTACTAATCTAATCTTTTTTAGTTTGACTTGAGAGTATCTTAAAATTGTAGTAACACAGAAAGTTAGTGTCAGTTTGTTATTCCAAATTCTTTTACAAATTATGGCTTAAATGCACCACGAAGAACTATGATGAGGAACCGCAGCTCTCATGGCACAAACCTTGAGTTGTCTAATCTAAAGATAAGAGACTTTAAAGCAAAAATTAGTAGAGAAATTTCTACCATAGAGTCGGTGAAATCCTGTACTTTTTCTTCAAAACGCTTTGTTAATTTTAATTTACTATGATTATAGGTATATGTATCTTCTCATAAAAAAATTGTTGTTTAGTTTGTCTTATATAATTTGTTTTCGGAAGGATTAATAGTATAGTAATTTTTATGAGTACCTTCCTACTTCAATTTCCATTTTCATTTCCAAGTTTAAATTTTAAAATAGTTAATTACCAACAAGAGTGTAAATTATTTCATTTTATATGGTAATGCTCAAGTTGTAAAATGTTGAGAAACAAAACCTGTCTGAGAGATGGTCTACGGTATAATCGCGAAGAATTGTTTCAAGCTTCAGAAGAAGCTAGACATAGATTTATAAGATCCAGACAGACACAAATGATAAAGCAGTTGATTTGTTTATTCGCCGCCCGGTTTGAAGAGTATCAACATTTTAAAGGCTATTAAAAGTTTGCACACAAGATTTTCTCATTGTGTGTGATGTAAAAGTTTTGCGACTGTTTGTATATAACATATACACACTAAAAGCTAGTTTGCAAATAAATGGGTTTCCGAGTAGCTACGCTTTGTTCTCTTAAGAATTCCGTCGAGAGTTTGCGCTTGCGAGTGTGTGGGTGTGTGTGTTGTATTTGTGCGAAACTCCGTTCCCAGTTTGCCGAATCGTTTTCGAGGCGCACATATTTACACATTTCCTTAATAAAATAAATCAGCAATTATTACCGTTGCCAGCAACGCAATTTATTTTGATCCACCAGCCTCGAATAGGAGTTGTTGCACTTTAAAGACGTTTTCAGTCTAATCCTTCATCCGATTTCAAAGGACTTATAATGCTATTAAAATTGTTTGTGTACGTTAATTCCAATGAGCATAAAGAAGGAAAATAGATTGCGTTGAGACAAAGCGCGGATGTGTAGGGGTGGGAAACGCCAACCGCATTTCTAATTCACAAGGTATTTTAGATTTTTGATGACTTATTACACGCTTAATTACATTGTTCGTTAAGTGATTGGTAAAGTTTTCGGTTTAATGACTAGACCACATGAAGCTTACACAACAACAACAACAACAACAACAACAACAACTTGATAAGGGTTTTAAACAAGAAGGAAGCATGTCACAGGCAACGACATTTCGCGCGATAAAATCGCCATTCATTGTGCAAAAAATCATTGACCAATAAATTCCGAGCAAATTGTTGCATAAAAAATCAATTTGGGCCAAACGGGCACGTTCCCGATATTTCTTATTTTATACATATATACCTATATATATTTTTTCTTCCTCTTCTTCTTTTCCGTGTCCTCTCTCCCTCTTCCTTCAATTGTATTTCTATTTTATTCGGTTTGCAATTTTCTATGGAAATGCTTTTTTGTGCGTGTAGAACACGGCGCGTATGCAATTCTATACGTTTTTTTATACATAAAGGTAGCAAATGTTACTGACATTATTTATAAAAAATAGAATAAAATATACATTTTTATAGAAAAAATATTTTACATAACGCAGAAGCGGTTTTATTAAATAACTAAATTTCTATATCTTATATTTTATTCAATTTTATTACTTAAATCTATGTAATAATACTTTTAAGATAATTGATAATAAAAATATTTATTCATTTATTTTATTTAAATTTTAATAAAGGCATTTTTTGGACATATAAATAAATAAATATTTATATTTAGCTTTACTTTTAAGGTAGAAAGTTTATTATACCTTTATATTTTTTAATAAAATTAAAAACAACAAAGCAAAACAAGGTTTTTTTCAATTTTTAACTTGTAACTTTTTTGTACTTTGTTTTATCAAAAATTTCATTTAGGAAAAATACATTATATTCCAAGTATAAATGTTGCGTTAATTTAAAACTTTTCAATATCTGAAAGGAGAATATTTATAGCCGTTTGTCTTTGATTTATACTTGGAAAATTTATATACCACTCCCGCCTGTTTGTAGCATTTTCAAAGCAATTTAACGAATTGCTAAGAATTGTATTTTTCAAAACAACTCATTGTCCATTTCTTATTAGTTTTAAATGCGCAGAAAAGCCGCGCTTTTGTCAAATGATAACTTATTGTTCGTTTGATGGCTTTCGTATCGTCAGCTAGTTGACAAAAACTTACTGCCAACTTGTTAATATTATGGAGGTACCTACAACAACAAGTAATACGTTTTAATCTTTATGGAGCAATAAAGAAACGGTGGCCACAATGAAATGTGTCATGTATTTTATGAAGGAAACAACGATGATACAAGTTTTAATAACGAAAATGTCTTTTTACGTTTGCTTCTTTTTAAGCATGAGCGAGTGTTTAGATTGCATGCATTTTAAGGATATTAAAAATGCATTGTTTTGATTATATTTTTCACGCCCATTCACATTTCAGATGCGCGAAAAACGAAGAATTTGTAGTCAAGTTAAAACAGCTTTAGAAAACAACAACAATGCCTGACAACTAAACTATTTTTTTTGCTGTACTTTTTACCATTCATTATGGATATTTGAACAAAAACTAGTTTATTTTGATGTTGATATCATAACAAAATTGACTGAAGAGTGAATTGTTGGCAAACAAAAAGAGAATTTCTCTTTGAACTTCCACCAACCAATGTCAATGTCAAAAATCAATCAAGTGATTAAAGTTTTTCTCTATAAAAATTATAAATTTAAGAGCAAGTGCTTCGCTAGAATGCAGTAAACCACTTAAATATATTGTAAGTTTGTTAAGCGACTTCAAAGCGCGTTAAAAGATATTTGTTATGACAGCCAGCACGTGCCTGGTGGATGAAAATAAAAAGAGAATCTCAAAGCGTGTTATTGACGGTTAGAGTGGCTGAAGCGAGTGCATCAATCATATGTTTACAATTAGCTTGTTACTAAATTTAGAATGCATGTAATTTATCAACGTTAGAGCAAATTCGCTTATTTCGGATGGAGCCGATAAAGCAAAATCATGCAACGCCGGCAAAAGGATCCAAAATGCATTTCTTATCGCCTTTTTCTCCGAAAGGTACGCCCGATGATATTAAACATTAAATCTTGTAAATGTCTTCAAGATGTAGTACATCTGGGAAAGATTTACACCAAGTGAGTGTTTTCAAAAGGATCAACATCCAGAACATTTGTCCTTAAAATCAAACTTCATATATGAAGGAAAAGGATATTATACGCACGTGCGCCTTCAGTTTTCTTGTCTTTTGCAGCGAGTGGACAAAAACGAACTTTAATAAAAGCGCAATCATTCTTTCTGACAGTGCACAATTTAATTGCAAATTGTTACGATTTGCGAAACGAAATATTAAGTTTGATAAACTTCCTCCAACGAAAATAATTGTCAGTGTGGAATTATAAATGGCCACCTAGAAAAAATTGGTTTGCTTTGCGCAATTAAGACAAGGCGGCAAGATTGATTGAAATTGAGCGGTTTAGAAAAGTTTTAAATTCTTTTTATCATCTATCGGAGATGAATTGCACTACAATTAGTTTCATTTCAGAGATTTACAGAAATTTGCAAATAATAGATATTAAAAAATCGTATATTTAAAAGAATTTTAGAAAGAAGCAGGTCAATATTGTGGAAAAGTTGAATTCAAATAAAATATGCATATATGATTGAAATTCATAAAGAAGAAAACGGTTAATTTCTATTTTGAGAATTCCGTAAAAGCTATTGCTGGAAATAGTTCCTACCGTATATATTTAAGATAATATTTAAAAGTTGTTTTAGTTAGGATTACAATTTATTATAAAATTAGTAAAGTGTGCATGAAATACGCTGTACAAATTTGTTGCATTAGTGTATGTTTTAACGTTTCATAAATTAAGTGATTAATTAGCTGGTGCAGATGTAAAGTGCTTTAAGTGTGCTGTTGGCGGTGCATTTTTAAACTCCGGCCTTGAAATGCATTTTTAGCTGTGAAATTTAATTATAATTACATGGTGAGCAAAAACTTTTCATGTCCAGTTGATTTAAGCAATAAAACTTTACGTCGGTTGGGAAGTTTTATTCAAAAGTTTTATCATGTGAGAGAAGTATCTTATAAATTTCGTTAAAAAGTCTGCTTAATATCGTCCCTGCCTTTTTCCAAATGTAATAAAGTAGTTTACGGCTACTTAGTTTGATATAAGTTTTTAAAAATGTGTGTGCTGCGCTATAATTATTTTTGCATAAAAAGCGATATTTGAGTTTAATAGGAAATACACTTGGAAATCATCCAAATGCACTGTAAAATGGTTTGGAGTTGGACATATTAAAATCTATTTAACATTTAGATTCACCACTATCTCATCAAAATGCTTGGAAACGGCTGCCAAGACTACGTTTTAGCTTCTAAATAATATAAAACAATGCATAGCATATAAATTCGAGGAATTTAAAATAAATTACCACTTATGGCTTGATGATTAACCGCCAACTACATTCTTTTCCATCCGATTAACTTTGTTTGATAATTAAATTCATAAACCATCTTTTGCTAGACCATCCCTCCTCATACACATATGTGTATGTGTATGTGTAAGTGGAAATTCGCCGCTGCATGTCGAAACCTGAAAAGTCAATACAATAGTTAGCAATGTGGAGGGAAGCTCTTACCTTTGCTATAATCATCTGCACCTTTTGTTTGTGCGGATGGCATACAAATTCCAATAATACGAATCGCCGGTTAATAGAATACAGAATAGTCGAGAACGGACCACATTTGGTGGCTTTGATTATCATCTTCGTGATTGGCATTTTAATGCAAGTTAAAAAGTCTTTTTTGCACCTGAATTACGTGTAGAATTATTAAAATGCTTGCAGATTTAGTAATGTGAAAAGCGCCCAGATTAAAACCATTAAAACAATTGTTGAGCATGCTATGATTTGACAGTTTTAGAATGTTTTTGTTCTACACTAGCGCCATCTACTTTTTATTGTGTGTGTTACATTATTTACCTACCCACATTTAAATTATTTTCAAGAACTAATTACGCTCTGTCCTGTCATCATTAATATTGATTGTTGTCATCACTTGTCATTCAGCATGAGGTTTCGGGTGGTATAAAAAGGATGGTTGCTACTAATGACTGGTATTCGATAAGTTTTGTATTTTACGAATAATATATTATTTTAATTATTTAACATCTAATTAAGGTTTGAGCAAGTTAGAATGAAAAAGATTATACTTCCTCTGTTCCAAAATAAGTGAGCTATTTGAATATTTTAAAAATTCCTAAATAAATGAGCCATTTGAAAAAAAAATTTCTGAGTCATTATTATAAAAATTACGACGACGGAACGGAAATAAGTAACGATTAGTATATGAATTGAAGTAGTAGAAGTAGAAGTATTATTAAAACAAATATTATAGAAGTAACAGTCTTCTATATCTGCTCGCTCGTTGTCACTAAGATTTTTTTCCATTTTACTTCTACTTTCCATTAAGTTTTTAGACGTTTTTATAAACAATTTAAATACAATGGCACAGTCAAGTAATAATTTAGCAATTTTAGGATGGTTTCTTACCTTTTTCTATCTAAAACATTATTATTACTAACAATTAT
>JARJDW010023391.1:0-15376 GCA_030264715.1 Adinopsis sp. GC000173 | reverse complement strand
ACGTCGCACATAAATATTAAATGATATCGTGCTCTAATTGCGCCCCGGTAACGTTACCATGACGTCATACCTGTCAATGGTGGAGGATATCGCTGCAGACGGCGGCGCGGCGGTGTGGTGGTTGGTGTGCACTACACCACTAGCGGAAATTGTTTTTTTTTCTCGTTTTTTTTCGGTGGTTTTAATTAAAAAATGAAATGGCATCGTTGCTAATTTTTCCGGCCAATTAGACATCGAAATTTTATTTAAATAAATAAAGTATGATTAGCTTGTTCCAACCCCCCATCACAATTCGATTTTTTGTATTGTATATAAATTATTATAATCGACACTAAAAAAAAAACGAAATTTATTAAAATAGACGTTTGTTTGTTTGGTACTTTGCGCAAATTGTTTTTTAGTTTAGTTTTTTTTTTGGCGATTAATTATTAATGGGACGTCATCATTATTTTTTCCGGCCGTTCGATTGTTACTAATAAGTCGACATGGAAATTTTATTTAAATAAACTGATATTAAGTTGTTCCAACCCCATTTCAGATTAAATATATATTTTTTAAATTAAAAATTCGATTTAAAACACGCGAAGCAACCCTAACACTGGCTTAATTTTTGTTGTTGTTTATTAATCATGCTACCGGATATTTTGTTTATTTTACATTGAAAATTTGATTTTCACATTACAAATATTAAATAATTAACTTAATATATCCGAAAACAATATTTTTGTAATAAATTATTATCTACATGGTGAATCTGATAATTTTAACGTGAATATTAAATTGAAATTTATTGCACTATACTGTTACTAAATTTCATAAAATTCTAACGGGCTTAAATTTGCATTTTTAACACATTGACAGCTGTCAGTTTTGCAAAATGAGTGAATTGCTGCTACGAAAAAATTCTATCCATGCTCATTTTCCTTCGACTTCCTTTTTTTTATTCTTTATTGTTTCGCGCTGGTGTGTGAAAGTTGATGTGAAAATTGCAATTTGAAGCGCATTTACGCTAAATTAGCGGCGCCCTCTATGCGCCCCGATTCCGTTAATTTTATAGGTTAACGCTGTAATAATAACGCATTTACGATGGATTACGATAAATAACACACAACAAAAATAGTAATTATTACCACGCTCGTAGTTTTTCTACTAAATGATGATGATGATGATGATGATGATGACAAATGACGAACGTTTGCATGATCAACAATCATGATCTATTATTGCCTTGTCGCGTTTTTTTGTCGTTTTTCGATTTGATCCATACTGTCGTCGTTCGTAATCGTATATACCACCGTATGCTCTCTCACTCACTTTTTCGCTATGCCTTCAAACTATATGAAATGAATTTTATTTTTGGAGGTTATGGGAAAATGTATAATATTACACAACAGGCGCGCGCGCGCCCGCGTTCATGATATTTAATCATTAGCGCAAAAGTAGGCTGTTCTGTTTGTGGAAAATAGATTTTTTTTTCATCGTCGTCGCTTGCTGTTGCTCTAATACAAAAAGTCGGCCATGAGAAATTAATTAAACACTATCGATTTTAATGATGATGATGGGAGTATTGTAGAAAATGATTATTAATCGATAATTATGAATAATTTCACTATTGCCTATACCTGCACGCATATCGATTAACGTTTATATAGAAATAATGTGAATTATTTGTAAATTTTGGTGCCATCTATGCTGGAATACTAGAAAATTTAATACAAAAAATTGGTCCGAAATTGACATTGTGCACATAGTGCAAATAAGCAACACATACAATGCGTTTAATGCGCATAATGTTTCTCTTAGCACTACAACAATGTCATCTATGTACAGAAAAAAATACAATATAATCGATTTTAACTCGACTTTGGCTTGCTTGATTTACAAATTGTATAAATTCCTAAATTATTATTAACAATTACAACAAACTAGCGCCAAATACACACACACTCGCACACACTCATCATACGCACGATAAAGTGATTGCTTCATTTGTCATAGAAAATTTTTCATGCCGGCAAGTATAACATTTGTTACTCATCCAATTTGCGGCAATTAAATAAGCAACAATTAAACACAAAAACGAAGCGAATTTTTACAACACAACAAACAAGTTTCCTGGTTGTTGTTTCGTTTTTTTTGTAATATTAATAAATTTATTTTAAACAAAAAATTGGTTAAAGTTACTGCACACGCATGAAATGCAGGAAAAAGGCAGGCAGGCAGCAGGCAGAGTAGTCGTGCGCTTCATTTGTTAATTTAATTAAAAAAACAACACACACACACACACACACATGTATAATATAAAGAGAGCGTTTTTTTTCGAGCTGCTGCTACAAAGTTCAAAGTTCACATTATTACGATTAATCACAAGGAAAACATAACCTATTTGTGTGTATGGTAACGTCATCAAAAAAAAAAGTTTAATTTTTACCATCTGTATAAATATACTATGTAGTTATAGTTAGATTTAGTGTTAGTTGGGTTGCCTAAACATGTGGTAGTTCATATTTATACTAATAGATGGGCATTTCGCCCAATCGCCCAAGTTAACAGGTTTTATTATAGTAGCCTAAGCATATAACACAATTCCAATTAGTCCAACAAAAGTTTTTTTCTTTTTCGACCGTAATGAAAATCATGTTAGTTGGTGCGCTACTGCCTCTAACAATGCGAATATTTATTGCCGTCACTTAGCAACGCAATTAATACACAAAATAAAAAACAAACGCGCTCGCTCATTGGCGTAGTTAAAAGTTGATTTGTCAGCGTGCCTGTAACGCAAAACTAACTAGATGCACAGCATTCGCCAGTTAGTTGATAGTTGAATAAATCAATTTCATTGTCTATTTGAACGATAATTAGCTGCCAGCGAAATGCGAAGAATGCGAAGAATGCGACGGCGGGCGCTCGAAGAATGTGCGGAATTTCAGCCAACATGCGCGCGTGGTACAGTAAATGCGAGCGAGAGAGATAAACGAAGAGCGGCAAGCAAAAAAAACCGCCCGCGTGCGCTCGTCTCTAATAGACATAGAGCGAATCGAGCAAATTGAGCGGCTGCGTTTTGCTGCCTACCGCCTCAATCAATTCCTTTTTTTTTGTTGGTTACTGTTGTTGTTTTTAGTGATAAATATTCATGCGCGATCGGGCGATAAACATTCTAATTGCACCTGCTGTCATTTGTTGCTGCGTTGCGCTGCGTTGTTTCGTCGTTGTTGAGTTGAATAACTCGCTAATTATGCGATTTGGCTCACTTTTTACACAATTTATCAATTGCATATATACGAAAATCATCAAAATATAAACTATTTATCGTCATAGCAAATATATAACATAGTTAAGAAAACATTTTTTGGGAAGAGAATACATGAGATGGTCCAAATTGGGTCTAAATATGGACACTCTTTTAAAAACATACGTTTTAAGTACTTTATATTAGAGTATATACCAAATATTGATAGCCCATCCATGTATTAGATGTTAAAAATCTGTAAAAATTTATGATCAAAATCAAAACCATCTCTGCTTTGATAATTATTATTCAATATGGTTGTTATACTAAATTTTTGGGACGACGTCATGACAAAATAATAAAATTATCAAAATCTAGCTGAAAAAAACACGTGTTGCTGCTTTTCCTGCTGCTGCCGCTTGCTGGTTGGTGTTGGAGATGTAATAACGACGTTTTGCATGCTCCAATTGTCGACTCCTTCGCGTGCTTAGATATTAAAACACATGCAAGATTAATGGATTGTTAATACACCTGCTCGCGAAGATCTTCCACCGCTTGGCTGCTTAGAAAATTTTCTCATTTTATATATACCCTATATTTATTTNCGACTCCTTCGCGCGCTTAGATATTAAAACACATGCAAGATTAATGGATTGTTAATACACCTGCTCGCGAAGATCTTCCACCGCTTGGCTGCTTAGAAAATTTTCTCATTTTATATATACACTATATTTATTTGCGAAAACTGAGTGATTATTTAGAACGCGTGCAAAACAATCAAGTGTTTAGGGTAGATGCACTTTTCATGCTCTAAATAAAATAAAACATACAATGTATATGTAATAAGAAACGAATAATATGTATTCGGTGAAATAATTGAAAACGCGCGTATTTTTAGCACATATACGCCTGTCAACGCAACGTAACAGAGAACCCGCGCACAACAAACTTATTTTTATTAACACTAACACTTCTTTAAAAAAAAACATATCATTGCAATAAAAAACTATATAGTCACACTCACATAGAACAAACACAAACGCCGACTATTTCACGGATAATTAACGTATTTTTAAATACGCGGCGCTCATACAAATTTACACAATGTGCCTGACTGTGCGCTGGTGTGTATGCATACATGTAGCCAATGCCAAAAAAACATTGAGTTATTAGTAGGCGTTTAGCGCAGCAGCACAGCAATATTGTCAATTGTTTCCAAGTCCACGTTAAAAAAAAACACACAACAGAAATGCATACGCGTTGCTGAAATTGAGGTTAATAATGTAAAAATAATTTGTAAGAGAGACATCTATAATAATTTGTAATTTCTAGACTATATATAGTTCATCAAATTCTTAATTTTACATAAATTTTTATAATATACGTGGGTCGTCCGATAAGTTTACGAATTTTTAGTGTACTGATTTTATCAACAGTAACATAACGATATTGTTAATTGTTTTCAAGTGTCCACACGTTAACTCATCTCAGGTCGTAAAAAAATACAACAGATATGCATATTCGTTGCTGAAATTGAGGTTATTAAGGCAAAAATAATTTGTAAGAGAGGCATCTATAATAGTTTGCAATTTTTAGACTATATAATTCATCAAATCCTTAATTTTTCATTAATTTTTATAATATACGTGGGTCGTCCGATAAGTTGGTGAATTTTTGATGTATTGGTTTTTATTAACAGTAGCATGACAATATTGTCAATTGTTTTCAAGTGTCCACACGTTAACTCAACAGCAGAAATGCATATTCGTTACTGAAATTGAGGTTAATAAGGTAAAAATAATTTGTAGGAGTGTATAGTCCCAGTGCCATCTAAAAAATTTGCAAATTTTTAGTATAATTCGCGAAATTCTTCAAATTTACATTTCTAAATGCGCTAAATCTACATCAAATGTATAATGTTTTACAGCTGTGATGTCATAGAGAGACCTTAAAGCTCATCTATTTGCCAATTGGGTTGCATATATGGCAGGGTCATTTTTTTCACATAAAATAAGCCATTCTATCACATCTATAATTCTTTAAAACTGTCAAACTTGCATTGTTCATGTTCACCGTTGCATAAAACACGCCAAATTCCAAAAAATCTCAATCAAAATGATGTAGCAATAGCGCCATCTCTCCGGTCACGTGAGCAAACAATTAACACAACGCACGGTCGTCGTGTAGTAATTAACTTATTTCTTTCGGGCTGTATGTGTGTGTATGTTACGCAAAAAAACGCGTGCACGGCACAATCAATCACACGCCGTTTTTCTTTTATCTAAAATTAACAAATTTATCATATGTGAGAAATAAAAAATATATATACATTTTTTTCATTTGCTTTTGCTTGGTGTGTCTAATATTTATGTTTAGAGCGTAAGCGGCACACACACACATACACACACACGTTTTTGTATACATTCGCGCCTACTCTGATCTGATTTTAGAAAGTAAGTGTTCGAGAGTATCGAGTGTATGTGTGTGTATGTGCTCGTGCGCGCCTGATCTTTAATATATATATATATAAAAAAAATCTGTATAAATCCGTTTCTCGTTTGTTTCAAGCAGCAAGCGCATACATATACACATACATACTTATACCCACTGTATATATGCCACCGGCGGGCTATGTATAGAAAAACCACCACACCACGGCAAACACGTGCGCCGACAGGTGTTGTTGTTGCATCCATTAATACGGTCCTGCGTTTTTAGTCGTCATGACAACTGAACTAACTACACACACACAAATATATATAATTATTACACCACACAGTGGCGTCGTGATGGTGGATTTACTCAACACCGAACGATTAATTTACTTACAGCGAAGTGGCAATAAATTACGATTGAGAATTTAATGGCATATTATGACAGGTCTAATTGGTTGCATACGCTACGGTTACATAGACGAACCGGGCCATAAATGTCACAGCTAGCGTTGATTTTTATATATGAAAGTATGCACGAATCGAACGCAGGAGGCTGCTGTTACTGCTAATTAAGCAATTTAATTACGTATGCAACTTTATCTACACAAGTGTTGTATGTTTTCATCATTTTTACGACTTTACAAATTAAATTATGTCGTTTTTAATTAAATTTGTGACTAAATTTTAAGATGTGAATGGATGAAAGTCATGTATTTCCGGAATTATCACATATTTAAAGCAATTTTAGTATATTTCTCAATAAATTACTTTAAATTCGTCAATTTTCCAATGAAATTTGTAAAAATATTGTGAAATTTTTATTGAAACAATTAAATAAACAATTTTAGCCATAAACATTAATGAAATACCATATATTTTTGTTACTTTATAGAGTTTCTAATTAGATTTGCGATGAAAGTTCAAGTTTTTCAAAATTATCACGAGTTTAAAGCGATTTTAACTTAAATTCATTCATTTTCCAATCAAATTTGTAAAAACGTTGCAAAATTTTTATTGAAATACATGCAAATGTACAAATCAACAACTTTAGCTATTAATATTAATGAAATACTAAATATTTATTTAATTTATAGAGTTTCTCATTATATTTGTGATGAAAGTTGATGATTTCAATTTACAAAATGTATATTTTTCACGTTTTTTTTATACACGCTTCAATGAATTATATCTTAAATTTGCCCATTTTCCAACCAATGATTTATTGCATATTATTTAAAGTTATGTAACTTTAGCTACACCTCCACTAAAGCGCTATCTATGACAATGAGCGAGAAAGAGAGCAATTGCATATTTAAAATTATGCAACTTTAGCTACACCTCCACTCTAGCGCTATCTATGACAATGAGCGAGAAGGAGAGTAAAATGCGCATAAACAAATAATAAATAAACAACAGCAAATTAGAATGCGACCTTCAGATTGCGCGAAAAAAATCTTTTGCAACGATTTACATTTTTTGTTGTTTGTTTATAAACGTACAATTCCAGCAACAACGATTGTGTTTATATTTGCGCTCTCTGTCTAATTTATCTATTAAAAAATTAGAGCAAAGAATAAAAAAAAAATTGAGTAGGCAAATGCGCGCAGGTGTCTCTCTGCTGTCCGCATTCCCCCCCGCTCATTGAATAATCGTTGCCATATTAATTGGACATCGAATTAAACGTGATGCCAAGATGCAGCAATATGCTGCCGTGCTGCCGTTGATGATGATATAATAGATGGCGCTTTTATAAATTCCTTTTGGCAACGGATCAAAACCAGCACGCATACGACAAATTCATGTATTTCGGCGTGCAAAAAAAGAGGAAGATTGGAATTAATTATAGATGATTATGTTTTACGCGCATCGCCCCGTAGTAATTTATTAACCAATTAATTGTTTTAAATTGTTTTTTTTCTCATATACGAAAAATAAGCGCATTACGTATAAATATGATGGAATGCGTTCAGTTTGTTAGAATATAATTAAATTTGATTGCATTCCGGCACACCACCTACGCAGGTTAATCATAAACTGCATCATAGCAGTAATAAAAATCTATTAGTTAATGGGTTGAATGTTTGAATAACTGTCAAAATGTTCAACTATTTTGTATTGCCAAGTTATGTAAGGCCATCTATCAGTAATTAAATTTAATAAAATTTCAACTGTCAAACAACTTTCAAAAAGTTAACAGCAATTACTTAACTTGAAAAAATTTGAAAAAAGAAAAAAAGGAGAGCAGCAAAATTGTGCGGTTTTTTAGTAAATTGTAAGTCAGTGTAAAATACACATATATTTAATAAGTATTGCTAGTTGTGTTGCCTAATTATTCAACGCGCCATCTATGAATGATTAATTTTTAATAAACTTACAACTTTTCGGCAATTCTTTCAAAAGTTAACGGCAAAAACAGCGGTAATGTAGAGCGAGCGCAAAATTTCCTACTTACTTAACTAGAAAATTTGAAATTTAAAACACAAAAAAAATGAGAACAAAATTGTGCGGTTTTTTAGTAAATCAGTGTAAAATGCACATAGTGCTGTTGTTGTTGTTGGTGTATGGCCTCGATTTCTATTTTTTTCCTGTGTTTCGTTTTTCTAACTACACTTCTAGTGCAGCATATAGTGAAATTCTAATTTTGCGCAATAATTCCGCTACGCATTGCCACGCCGAATAATTGCCGCGTTTTCCATCATCATCATAATCATCATCCAATTATTACGAATCGGCGCGGCGAATTACTCGTACGGAAAATGAATCATCATTCAATCGACTAGATTGATAGGACTGGTGGGTAATAAAATGAGAATAAGGGCGCGTGCACAGGTATATATAAGACAGAATATAACCAGACAAAACACTGTAGCCCTTTGTGTTGTATTCATTCTATCTTCGCATCTCTCTTTCTCGTTGCTGTGCTGGTGGTTGTTTTTGTGTGATTTTGTCGGACACACAGCGACCACCTCAAACATCCGGCCGAATGAAATACCAAAAAAAAAGAACAAAGTCACTTCCTGGCCGTGGTGCCGTGGTATAGTATCATTGACTTTTCGGTTCGATTTCATTAATTTACACAACAACAATGAAAAAAATGTTTTAAAGTTTTTTTCTTTTCATTCAATTTCACTTTCTAGTGATAAAATTCACTAATTTTTCAATCAATTTCACCGTCTTTTAATTATTTTTCGATGACTTTTACTGTTTTTTTATAATTTTAAGCATTTTCACTGTTTTTTTCATAATTTTTCGATTAATTTTAGCATTTTTCACTGTTTTTCCATCATTTTGTTGTTTTCTCCGTGATAAATTACAACAGGAAGTAAACATTGTCCTAAAAATCAGTGCGTTTCAATTGTTTTATGCCCAAAATTAGAACAAAAATTATAAATATCTTCTTTTTTAATTTTTTTCTACACATTTTTCTAGTGACAAATCGCAACAGGAAGCGAAATTAACAAAGTAATTTTGAAATTGCTAAATGAGCATGTCAAGTGCAGCACATTATCTTTATTCTACGCAATTTTTTGAGGAAGTTAAAAATTTAGAAACAAAAAAAAATGGTAAAATTTCGTTTTGATGCGCAGAAGAAAAAAGATGTAAGATTCGTCGTCGTCTAATTATGCATGGCAAAAAAAACAATCGAGTAATGCGTTGTTGTGTAAATGATTGTGAATGAATTCTATATGTATATGTACATGTATATGTATGTGTGTGTAATATCAAGGTGCAGTTATAAATCATGACTCATGCACACACACACACACACATAATAATAACGATGGCAGTGATTAGCGCAAGCGAGAAAGAGAGAAAAAGAGAGAGGAGAAGAAAAAAAAAACAAAAGAATTGTGTATGTGCTATAAGATGGCGGTCTAATTATCTTGTTGTTGTTTTTGTTGCTGTTGGGTAAAATTGCACATTGACATTTTTGCATCGCTCCATTAAAAAGTATCTACAATATAAATAAAAATTAATATAAAATAAAAGGAATTCGATTTGTATGTGTGTGTGCTGGATATTTGCGTAATTATCATCGATCGATCATGATTTATTCATTTGTATTTGTCTCCGAGCAGCAATAATGCGGAGAATTTTTGCGCGCGGATGCGAACCGCTATACAACTTATAGAGAAGGTGTAACCAGCTAGCTCTCCATCAGCTGGTCGCGCGCGCAAAGTGGAGCAAACTCACACAACGTACCGAAAGTGCAGTGCGGACAAATGTCAAACGGAATTGTTTCATACAATAGATTATTAATTTATTTGATCTTTAAATAGTATCAATGCTTCAATTTTAGCAAATGATCATGAAATTTAGTAATTTTTAGATTTTTATTGGGAAAAAAACGTTTAAAATCATAACTGCAGACAAATTAACAATAAATTTTTAAATTTTTGTTAAGAAAATCGTCTCTAAACTAACATCAATACCTAAATTTTGTAAATGATATTAATTTTTATAAAAAATGACCAATTTTTAGTTTTTTACCGATAAAAAAATTTATGCTAAGATGAGGATTCGAACCGTCGATCCTTAAAATGTCAACATTTTATTTAAGTAAATCATTAATGTCGTTTTGTTTTCGCAAAAAAAAACAAAAACTTAGATTGTTGATGTTGCTGCACTGAATTGCTCTGCCTCTGCCTAACGGCGCTTCCGCGATAATTGATTGATAAATGCCTAGAAATTAAAGCTGCAGCGAGCGCTGCTGTAATAACAACAACAGCAGCAGCAGCACCATTCGATTATTACGATGATGCGGAATAAAATAACAATAATTAAAAAAAACAACAACAAACTGCTCGAGAGCGAAGTAGTGTAACATAGTGCGGAGCGCTCGCACAAAGAAAGAAGGAAGAAAAAATAGTGAAACAACCGTTCGTTTTTATATAGTATTATACATAGAATAAAATGGCTTAGATTGCGCAGCAGCAAGGCGTTTGGTAGCCGCAGCAGCAGCAGCATCGGCCACGAGCGACGACGACGACGACTTGTACGAGAGGGAATAAGAACAGATGCTAAATTACAATATTTCTTGTTGCTCGCTTTCGCTCTGCTCTGCACCAGAAACTAGAAACTAGTAATATAATAATATATTATATCGTCGAATGCGCTACACCAGCTATATATATATAAGCCATAAATGTTGCAACTTTATATATTGTATCTACTACTACTACTACTACATATATACATTCATATAATGTACAACAATGATATTTAATTAAATAATTAATTTTAGTGTATAATGTATATGAATGATGATATAGTCCTATGAGGTAATGGAGGTAATGGTCTCATGCCCCTTACTCACACAAAAACAGACAATTATTTTATTTTCACTTTTTTCCATATGTTAAAAACAAACAATAAATTAAATTTATTCTAAAAAAAAAGGTGGAATAATCAATAAACAATTAATTTTCTCTATGTAAAAATTGTCTCAGATTCGAATAATCTCTCTCACTCCACCACTCCATCACCACCACCCACAAAAACACAACCAATCATTTTTTTTTCTCTTTTTCTACGTTTAAAAATAACAATAAATTAAAGTCATTCCAATATTAGTGTTAATATGGTCGTAACTTCGAATAATCAACAAGCAATTAATTATTTCTATATGTAAAAATCGAATAATCTTTCTCACTCGCTCACCACCACCCACAAACAAAACACAACCAATTATTTCATTTTCACTTTTTTCTATGTACAAGTGAAAAAAAAACAATAAATTAAATTTATTCCAAGGCTGTCGTAGTTGATAATAATTTTACGATTGTTATTTTACTATGTGTTGGATGTAATCAAAGCGCGTTTGTGTAACGACTTAATCTTCTATATATAGTATATATGTGTGTGTGTATGTGTACAATGTGTAATTTTCCAGATCGGTGACAAAATTCATCGCTAATTAAAATATATATTATGATAATAACTCGATCGCATTCCCTTTTTTAATTTTTCGTTGTTGTATATTATTGATTTCAAAGTTGTGTAATCGCTAAACACGTTCCAAATTAAAAAAGAAAAAAAATTGCCACACAAAGTTTAAATGTCTGGTGTTTAGTTGGAATTTGGTTAGAAATTATAATTTATTAGTGTTAATGCACTCACAACTAGTTTGAATCATAGATGGAGCTGCTATAAAACAACTTTTTTGCAATATGTATATGCAACTTTAAATGCTCCACAACAATAGCGATAAACAACAACAATTTATATATTGTAGTATTACATTTTACGATGCTGGTTAGAAATGATAATTTATTGCAATCGTAACTAGTTTGAATTAAGTGAAATACACCAAAATAACTGTTAACTAATTTGAATCATTGATGACGCTGCTATGAAATAATGTTTTGTTAAATATGTATGCAACTTTAAATGCTTCACAAAAACACAAAAATATAACTATTCGCTCATTAAACTGTCAATACGTTTAAATGCAGTGAGTGAGATAATTAATCATGCATTAAAACCACCGCCCAGCAGCAGCAATGTGGTCAACGAAAAGAAAAAAAGTAGAGAAGAGAGCACATTTTTAATACATACATATGTGTTTTAGCCGTGCGGAGTTTAATTAACCAAGAGGATGCTTTCATTACACATATACATACACATACACATCCTCAAACATACATTCATACATACATGTAAAGCAAACTATCATCAATTTTATTATATGTATACGTTCCTTTAAATGGCGCAAAACGAGATAGTTGGGCGAAATCAAAAATAAAATAAGAAAAAAGAAAGAAGGAGTACATAGCGAGTGGTAGTGAATGGAATGGCTTGTTGTTGAGGCAGTAAAGTAAAAGTATTATTGTATACGTATACTAAGCGAGTATATGAAATAGATTAAGAGTTCGGCACGATGACATCATTTCGTATCTATGCACTTTTTTTGCTTGCTTGCTTGCTTGCTCTCCGTTTGGATTCTCTTCGCTCGCAACGCAGCAAATACGGTTTGTTGTTACGAATCGATTAGCATGCAAAAATTGGGTTGTTATTAGAGGAGAACAATGTGTATTGGCACAGGTCAGGAGTGTAGTAGATGAAAAACAAATAAAAAATCGAAAAATTAATTACATATCAAATAATTTTGAACTTTGAAGCATCGTCGCAAGTTCGATGTTTGTTTAGTTCTCATCGTACATGAATTGGAAAATGAAACAAATTGAATGAAAATTCAATTTTATTTGTTTTTTGATAAACGATAAGAGATTTTTGTTATTTATTGCGATTTTGGATGAGAATTGATAGTAAATTGTTTAAAAAATGTCACAATTTGTGGAAAATTGTATGAAAATTTAAGTTTTTTGCAATTTTATTTGTTTTTTTCCAATTTTTGATAAATGATAAGAGATTATTGTTATTTATAGAGGTTCTGGATGAGAATTGTTAGTAAATTGTTTAAAAAATGTAACAATTGGTGGAAAATTGACTTTACTTTGCGTGTGTTAAAAGAAAAGACGATTTTTTAATCAATTTTTGTAAAAAGCCATTCCCCACATAATGTTAAAACAACATGCAAACAGCTGACATATGAGCTGATGTCAAATCGATGATGATAATGACAAAAACGTATCGCGCACGGCGGCCGGGCACGTTTTTAATATGAAAATCAACATGGTAATTTTAGGTACACTTGTATTCATAGCATAGTGAACGCGTGTCATTACATCTATCATCAAAATGTTCACTACGAAATGAACATCACTGTATACGTATATTAGAAAAATATAATTTCATGTGCCTGTACTGTCAAAACGATGTTAATGACAAAAATGCATCGCACGTATATGACGGCTGTAAGTTTTTAATGTGCGAATCAACATGATAATTTTAAGTACACTTATGTTCATCTTATAGCGAACGCGTACCATTACATTTATCATCAAAATGTTCGCAACGAAATGAACACCATTGTATACATATATTAAAAAAATATAATTTCATGTGCCTGTCCTGTCAACACGATGTTAATGACAAAAATGCATCGCACGTATATGTCGTTTTTAATGTGAAAATCAACATGATAATTTTATATAAACAACATCCGATGTGATGATTCGATATACCAATCAACATGTATATGTATATGCACCTTTCTAATATACAAACAGCGAGTAGAGTAGAGTAGAAAAAATGGTAACAGGCGCGCGCGCGAACGGTAAATTAACAATGCTCCTCTTGCATACATATACATACATACACTCGTTTCCAGTTTGTTGGCTTTTTTCAATAGCGCGAACCGTAAAATGCACATACACATACACATATATGTATATATAAAGAGAGCGCGCGCGAAAAATTAATTTCAATAAATAGAATAACCATGTATGTGTATAGTATAGTATGTGATGTTGAAAACAAAAACGAAACGCGCGCGGCGATAAGGAGTAAATATGTAAATGTTTTGCGTTCTTTTTTCCATTCCTCGTATTTATAATATATATACCTACATGTATAAAAAAATATATATATAAATATACATGAAAATTGATAAGCAGGCATTTAAAAATAAAAAAAATGGAAACGCGGAATGAGCATTAAAAACGCACGCAAAACAATGTGAATTTATATTATATTGATAAGGAGTCATTGTAACGCTATAAGCTCGTAAAAAATTTCGTTTTAAATATGGAATATGTAAGGAAAAAAAATATGATTATATATCGCGGTTATTATCGATTAGCTAGCTGGTTATGCCAACCAGCAACAAACGCAAACGTCTTTGTGGATTTATAAATTCGTGGCTGGGGGAGGGAAGTTTTCCACCTGCANGTAAGGAAAAAAAATGATTATATATCGCGGTTATTATCGATTAGCTAGCTGGTTATGCCAACCAGCAACAAACGCAAACGTCTTTGTGGATTTATAAATTCGTGGCTGGGGGAGGGAAGTATTCCACCTGCACCAGATGGCGCACGGCCACCAAAAAATCAAACCAAGCAACACACGCAACCGGTACATAATTGCAAATCGATTGCTGTGGTGATAGTAGGGTGGTAGTTTGGCAGTATAGGTCCAATTCAATGTCACCGTGTAAACTTGGCGCTCATTAATCATGTGCTTTAAGAAATTGTATACTTTTATATGTCAAAAATTAAATTTCATCTAGACAATCATGATTTGATCCGAAAAAATAAAATTTGTTTATGGAAAAGTCAATAAATAGATGGCGTTGACACTAAGTAAACTTATAGTTGCTAAAACATGTTATAAAGTCATACGGATAATTTTTTAATGAGGAGTATTAGCGATATTGTAATCAATGAGGTTATCTGAGGTACGATTATTGCTACAGCCCCAGAGGGGTTGATAAGTCTATGGGCTTGACTGTTGGCGAAAATAAAGGAGTCTAAAGTTTATAATGTAACTGGTATTCCAGCAAATTATCTGAAGAATAATACGTTGGTTGGTTTTGAGGAGTAATGATTCAAAATGTCGTAGTTTTTGAAGTTGTAAATGGAATTAGGTTTGCTGATGTCACATAGTCCAGTTAATTTCCGCGAGCCTAATTCTTCTTATTGTATGATCAATGGTAACCCTTACCGATACTCTAATAACTTTGAGTAAACAATTGAAGGAATAATAAATAAGTCAATATATGGCGGTGTCACGTACAATTAATTAAATGTGTTAGAGATAAGTTGTAGAAGATGCGAGGGGCGTCGGCTGTGCTTCACAAAAAAACTTTTCC
>JARJDW010023362.1:0-21318 GCA_030264715.1 Adinopsis sp. GC000173 | reverse complement strand
TTAAAAATTTATTGTTTGTGAAAAACGGTCTGAGTTACCTACAAACTGCAATTAGTGCGCTTTATAATACGTGATAATATTTCAACTATACAGAGCGAGTCATACTAAAAAAATATAAACATTGATAAAAAATAATAAAAAATGATTGAAAAGCTTACCTAATTCTAATAATTAAAATCAAATATTTATTTTAAATAGGGGACAAGCAGTTTTATCCAAACTCTATGTAAATATATTTTCATGCTAAGGTGAACTTACAAATAGAATTGTCGCCTCTTACCAATCTAAAAATTAAAAAAATAATTTATTACCTATGAGGGACAGAATATTTATAACCCTTCACTTTTTATCAATTATCTTTCAAGCATAAAATTGCAAATAAAGTTATCTTTGCCTTCCAAAAGTAAAAAAAAATATTTTTGTTTAATCTTAGTTATACTTATATCTCCCCCCAATTTGTGTGTAAGACAACGATATACTATAATAAATTTTAAATATTTTGAAATATGTAATCGCACTTTAACTATAGACATTTAAATTGCAAAATCTTGAATTTTATCCATTTATTATCAGTAATAAATCATTTTGAAGACAACTTCATTATTCGTTTTAATTAACAATATTCTAGTTTTCAAAAATTAATAGATTAATTAGAAATAGAGCTGTGTCTAAAATCACAATTGTCTAATTCATTAAAATGTGATTTTACCTTGTCGGAATTCTGTTCCAACAACTTACCTACAGTCAATATTTATACATTTTTTATCTAGATTATCTACAATTAATATTTAACTATAGCAAATAATGAAAACTGCGCATAATAACAACAATGATCTAGGCTGGGGGGTCAAGTACGATTCTTTAACGGCTATTGTACATCAAAACAGATTTGATCGTCTTAATTAACTAAAAAAAAAAGAAGAAACAATTTAAATTTACAGTAAATTAAACAGACTTTATGTCGCAATTTATATTATTTATATTGTTTATTCAATAATTACATAAATTGGTTAATCACAGTTAAGCAATAATATTTTTTTCCGTGGCTGTTTGTCATCTTGCAAAGAAGAAGCAAAAAACATTGACAATCGCTTCGTATATAAATACACATTTCTTTCCAGTGGGAAAGGCGTTGAAAATGATTATGTACAGTTAATAGCGTATTAATGGTCGTTAAATGTGCAATGAAACGAAACTTCCGAAAACAAGTTTTATTAACCAGATAAAATGCATCTGTTTTAATACACTTTTTAAATAATACGTTGTATGTAATACTTGTTAAAACGATTTTAATGAAATGTTTCGCGCTTGGCGGAATTGCGTAACAGCAAATGAGGAAGACAATTGGAAGTGTGGATTCTTTTTGATTGCACGACGAAATAAAACGAAACTATTACGTAATCGAAATCGAATTTAAAGCCGATGATGTTTTTACCGAAATTTTGCGTGACGACGACGACGACAATGCAAATCAATAGGGTGCTCCCCTAAAACTTAGATACTATTATTCACAAAAAATACATAATAATAATAATATGTCATAATACAAAGCCTCCCTAAGTTATGTTTTTCCTGAACATTCGTTATGCATTTACTATGATACTGTCTGCGTTCGTGCACACTATGTTTATTTGCAAATTTATGTTCAAATTCAGGAATTCTCAAAGCTTGCGCCTCGGCAACCGAGAAAGAATGTCTCAATTGCAAAATGTTCCAAAGATACAGAAATATTTAGACTTTAGACTCTAAAACGTTTAGGAACCACTGTTCAAAGTATAATGTTCATCTTCTAAAAATTAATTTAATTATACCAAGATGAATAACTATGGGTTTTTTACATATATTTTTGTTAAATAACTTTTTGTCATCGTTGAATATTCGACAAAAAAGATTCTTTTTTGTATTTGCTTTTCTCGTTTGTTTACAATGTATTACAACGTTAAAAACTGTTTTCTTTGATCTTTCGCATTTCTTGCGATCAACGATTTTGTTCAAAAATATGATTTCATGTAACAGTTTTGAAGTTTTTTATGTTTACAATAAAAGTATTTCATATAAAATTTAAAAAAAAATAATTAATTGGGAATTAGAAATTGGAAGAAGCTGCTTTAAAAATTTAGAATATGTATCAAAAGAGTTATTTTGTATAATCATGTATTTTATGCATTGTGTATATCAGTGTTGCTCAAACGATGTGCCGCGGCATCTTAGTGTGCTGCAAAATTTGCTGAGTGTGCCGCGAAATCTTAAGATTTTTTTTAATTTCATAAAAAGGTTGTTAAAATTAAAGTATTTTTCTTATTTTTTCATAAAAATTTAGCATGTGTGCCGTGAAATTTCTGTACTTTAAAAAATGTGCCGCGATAGTAAAAAGATTGAGAAACACTGGTGTATATGTATATAAAGCAGCTGTCACTCTGACAACGTCATTCAACCAAACGTCATTTTGCACAAATTGGGTTGTGAACATTATTACATCTACTCTACCCTGTCTGTCCAGTGGTGAGAAAGTGACTATAATAAAGAATGCGTTGTAATTCGTTTCTCATCTATTGTGTCAAAGTGTCAATGCTTTGGCTGTTTGGGAAGTAAATTTAAAATCGATTGCATCCAACACAATTTGACCAAAACGGTTAATCAACATAATGATTTAATCAAAAAAAAAAAAGATAATAAATAAATAAATATGTTTTCTTTCCTATGAATTGCACCCTTTTCTTGAATCCTTTTTTGGTTTGTGTGCTTTTCGAAGCCCTCAAGAGATCTTAAAGGTTATGTTTTCTTGCCTACTGGATTGATTGAGTTATCTTTGATCTTTGATATTAATAATTTTAATTTTTCTGCAAACTCTAAACGTCTTAATGTTTGTAGTATCGTATTTGGTTTACAGGTAACATTTTGTATTATTTAGTTAATGATACGCTTTTTATAGAAGTGTAATATAATAAATACGCCTTGTTTAATTTGCTATTAGCGCCTACAAATTGCTTAATTGCAAGCTAAAATAAACACGATATTTGCAAACAAAATATTCTCTCAACCTTGTATTAATATAACAGATAGTGGGTAACTAGTTAGCTATTTTCGCGCATTTCCTGCAATTCTTTCACGAATTTTCCATTATTTGTAATTAATTAGCTGCATGAAGCATGTGTTATTTGATCAGGCAGGCATTGCTCACCTTTTTCGCAGCGCAGCGCCTGCCTAATGAATGCGAATAAATCAGCAGCAGCAGCGTTGTTGCTGTTTCGCGTTCGACAGATAAACAATTCACATAAAAAGCGATTTCGCAATAAAAACAACTAATTACCCGATATCATTTCGTATGCATTTTATAATAAACATTATTCATTACAAGGATAATCATACGTAACATTATTTATTTATTACGATTTTTTTCGTTTCGTTAATCACAACACCTGCTATACACCAACTAGAATAAACAAAATAGAAATAAAAAGAAGTGCGCGTTGGCAT
Source organism: Adinopsis sp. GC000173 (assembly GCA_030264715.1). Taxonomy (NCBI): domain Eukaryota; kingdom Metazoa; phylum Arthropoda; class Insecta; order Coleoptera; family Staphylinidae; genus Adinopsis; species Adinopsis sp. GC000173. The sequence continues at coordinate 17,841 of JARJDW010023362.1, read as the reverse complement.
TCCAATGATCAATCGATCGACAATTATTTATTTTTTTAAAATATTGTGCGGTTGCATGTATCGTTCCAGCTAACTATATTACAATAGATGTAATACAACACCTAATATGAATAATGTTATGCAGATAATCTTCTTTGTAATTGCATAATTAGATTATATATATCTATATGAAGAAAAGTGAAAACAAATACATTAGAAAATAAAAACATACATACATACATTTGTTTGTGAATTCACACAATGCTTGTTAGTTAATAATAAAATCATTAACAATATAAATGTATTAAGACGTCTGAAATTACTAATTTGTATTGCTTTGTTTCTCGGCAGCAGACATAGACACAATATGTCGTCGTGTAAACCGTTTTTTTCGCTTTGCAGATTATGAAACATGACTTTATAAAGAAAAAAAATGATTCATGGTTTTTCTCCACCGTGGCAATTTACAGTCAGCGTGAATTGAAAATGATGAAATAATGATTAGTTAAAAGTTTATTAGTGCAATGTTGTGTCGCTGCTATACCAGAAGGGTTGCCATATTTGAACAATTAACAATTTGAATGAAAGAACGTTTTAAAATTGAAAACGCAATTCTTCTGAGTCAGTTATAAACTTATTAGCAATAAATCTTAATATATGTCTTCAGAAAGCAAATTTCTTGGGATACAAAATATATACTATATATGGTTAATTAAATTTTTGTGATTGTCCAAATTAGGGCAGTCAAAAATATTTTTTTAAATATTTTGGGTGTTAGTATGAAACTACCACATAACGTCTAAACTTAAACAGTTAAGACCTTTTCTCGTTTCACGCTTAAATTTTCGATTCGACCAATTAGAAAAATAAACTTTTTTTTTTAAGTGTTTATTATAAATATAATAATTTAGAAGGATTATTTGAGCCGCTTTTAATGCTTATTGTATAGATTAGTAAACAATTTTAAGTGTAATTGCTTTTTAATCTCAAAAGTGTATAGAATAGAGAGTGAAGTGCACACCACTTGAACACACACATTTTCAAAGGCAAAATTGTTTTCGTGTTGCCGTATTTTATACGCTCCATCGAAACGAAATTATGAATATTATTATTACCAAGTTATATTTCGGTGAAATTATTTATAAAACATATATTGCCTTTTTCTATTTAAATACTAACTCTTATTTTGTGCATATGTTATTTGTTTTGTTTTTGAGGTCAATTTTCTATATATACGTAAATTTTATGAATTCATACGTAAATATATTCCTTGTGAATCCTTGTGTATGATAATTTTTTACTAATCAAGTGTTAATTAATCATATAATTAATAAATTGCATTGTTTAAAAGCAAAACTTTCGAAACTCGATGTTTATCATGGGATGAAGTCCAGCAATAACGCTAATTTTAAATATGTATGTAAAATATTTAGTCTACAGTTAAATACATTACAAACATCCACGTTTAATTACTTTAAATAATATAATAAGTAAGATATTTTAATAATACGTTGTAGCTAATTTATACAGCATGGAGGCTATCTGACATTTCTCAGATTGCTTATTAAACAAACTGTGATTATGAAGTCAAATACTAATTATTGCATGTTTGGTTTCAAAATTAGATATAAATGTATTCTTTCCTAGATAATTACCAATTAATTAATACCACTAGGAAAGGAAAAATAACGAAATTTTACATATTTAGCTTAGTTCTGTACAATAATTATTAAAAAGAGGCCAAGCCATCCTTCAAATTCGTTATATTTTAAAAATCTTTAAGATAATATTTGTAGTTTCATCGTTAATAAATAATTTTTCAAATTTCTAATACATTTTTATGTTTGTAGTTTCATTAAATAATAAAAATACTTACAGTATAAACAATAAAAATATTAAAATATATAAAAATCGTTAAAAACATTTTAATTGTTTGCGCAAAACGATAAAACCGCTTTAACCCCAATATTTAGCACATGTGAAAATAAATTGCTCAGAAATTATCTTCAATCAAGATGGAACGCAGCCGATTAAATTGAAATTAATACAAAACACGTCAACTAACCTCAAAATAATAAATAAACAACAACAATATCAATGCACTTCAGTCAGTAATCATCACTTGATTGAATAGACACAAAATATCAAACAGAAGAAAAATTTTAATTAATCCAAGCGAGGAGGAACACACACACACAGCACACTTTAAAACACATCGTTGCAAACTTGTTGATTCATTAAAAATGAAACGTTGAAAAGTTAAAAAACTGACCCCTCCGGAAATAACCTACAAAACACACACTAACACACACACAAACACATACACGTACAGTTTATTTATTAATAAATAAAAAAAAAGAAAAACGAAAACTAAACTTCACGCATTGCCGCACCTTTCCTACTTACTTACTATACAACAACAGAACAGCAACAACACAACATTCTTATTTTGCAGCAGCACAGAGAGCATTCATTCATCGATTCAATTGCGAATAATAATGTTGTTGTAGCGAAAAACGAGCGTTGGGATGTATATAAAAAGTATCGAAGTAACAAAACACGTGAGAATAATGCAACTGTTACCGCCTAGCACCGAATTTTTATCATTTAGATTTTCGTACGGACGCGATTCTACACTACTCGCATATTTTCATCATTAATCATCATCGAGTGTGTATCTACATACATACAATATTACATACGGCTTCTCCATTCATTATTAGATTATTTAATTAACTAGATTTGCACATTGCATTTAAAATTGTATTTTTCTTTTCAAAATGGCAAAAATGCTTGATGCCGTCTTTTGTAAGTCATTGGCCTGCAAATATTCATTCAATAAAAATCGTTTCAAGGTTTTTGTGTCAAATATGTGTGTGTGTATATGTGTGTGCTCTTTAAATCGTCTCGAGAAATACAACGAAAAAGTAAAATTACCTGTTGCTCGTGATGTAAACACTCTTAGCTTATTTCGCTCAGGTATAATATCGCACTCGTATCACGAATTATTTCAATCATATTTTTTCTCAACTATCACACCCTACTAGAAAAGTTAAACATCGCGTCACTCCGTTTCACTTCTAGCTTTTGCTACTTTACGAGTTGTTGTTGATATACTTAAAGGAAGTTTGATTGCATCTCACTCGCACCGGTTGCATTCACCATCAATCCCGCTCACTCAACTTCGAACATTACACACGCAGTTTGTCAGTTATATGTTTTTTACTTGTTTGTTGTTAACTTGACCAAAAAACCGTTTCTATCACAAATCGCTGGACGTTGCTTGATTCCTCACTTATCTACGACTAATCTCTACCTTCGAAATTTAAATATATTAGCTGGATTTTTTTAAATAAATAGATTAATTAAATATTTATGAAACTAAGAATGGCAAATAACCTGACGCCATTTTGATGTTGACTGAACTCTATACGCCACCTGTTATAAAATGTGGCATGCTTTCAATCAGCGCCACCTATCGCACAATAGCCAAACCCGTTCGATTTATAAACAAATTGTCAAAATTAAACTTAAATTTTAATTTTCATATAATACAATTAATGTAATTGTTAACAAATTTATCACAGTATTTGTTTAATAAATTTATAAAAAATTTAGTACATTATTATCGTCGTCAGTTAGATTAGCGCTAGTTTTATCAAAACGTACGTGTAGGTTAACGATATATTCAGAGTTCGTTCTTTGCACGGAGATCGCAAAGGGATCCGTCGGATGAAATGTGAATGCGACCAATCGTCGAGCTGCCGATGTCGTGCGCGATGTGGTACCGGCGTAGATTTTGAACTTTAAAAATCCTGAATCGCGTGAGTAAAATCTGTAATATAATAATGTGGTATATCGTTATATATTGTTCTTGTTTAAATTACTTACCTTATTGGGTGTTCGCCGCATGGTTTTGGACGTTCCATCACCGACACCCATTTGTCGTCGTAGCTAAATAATGATAAATCTAGGTAAGGTGAGCTGCTGTATGATTGCGCGCTGATCGGTAATTGAGCAAGTAGTCTTTTTGTGGCTTCAGTCTTTCCTCCAAATTTTGCACTAACTATCGTTTGTTTAAATCTAAAATGAAATCAAATAAATTAAAATCGCTCCCAAATAGAGTATTGTAGACTTTTTCATAATGGGAATAATAATTTCTATGGTGTGACAAACATCAACATTCAGAATTTAAAAGATCATTTGCGATTTTTTAGATAACTTCCTGACTTCATAGAACAAAAGTTGGAGTGTATCACTTTTCTACGTTTTAAATGAAAATTAATATTTAACTCACCTATGTTGTATTAGTCTAGCATAAATATTATTCGATGGACTACATGTAAATTGCGTTTCGTTATAAATACTCGCATTGCGAAAGCAGTCGCAATAATTTTCGAATAAATTCAATAATTCTCTCGATATATTCTCGTAGATTACTAAAACTTTACTCTGTATCATATTATACACGACGAAAAACGACGGCTGGCTGTTGGCGTCGCTCGATTTCCACGTCACGACATCCTCGCTGGCGTACTTCAACAGCAAGTGATTCTCATCTAACAATTGCATCTTCCATATTCGCAGCGACTTAAAATTTTCAAAATATTGATAAAACTTTCGTATCTCATACGGATTGTTTGTGTTTTTGCTGATGTGTAGCGCTCGCCGATAGAGAAATGTTAAGATTCGATGCTTTAGCGAATTGATATTGGTTTCCTTGAATGCACGTTCAATGGGAAAGATCGAGTTAAAGTAGTAGGCGTCATCTTCAAAGCAAAATCGTCCGATTTTTCGTACATCAACAAACATGCCATCGATCAATTGGAATATGTGGATGATTTGGTGTTGCACTGAGAGCACTGCTAGGATGTCTTTGTATAAGTATAGGCCTTGATTGTGGGACATGAAGATTTTGTCGACTTTGAAATCTCGCGTGTCGCATAACTTTCCCACATGTAAGTCAATAAGGTATAGTGTGTAGTCTTCCAACGGTGACCTAAAATATACAACAATTGTTATAATTCTTCGCATACAGTTCCGCTTATGAGTTATTAAATTTAATTTAATTTTACTAAAAAACTAATATATTTGTGACAATACGATCATTTCCAGTTTTGTATAAAGGAGCAGGTTACTGCTTCCGTGCTTCCTCTTATACAATCTCATCCAAATGAAATTGACGTCCTTTAAGTTGCCAAAGATTTAAAAATCATAAGGCAATAGGTCCTCACTAGATAATTGATGTGTGGGCTTTGTCAGAACAGCAGTATCATGTAACAGCATTCTAGGAAGTTTTGTCTTTACACACTGTACTTTCTTCAAAGCGTCTTCATAGCGCTATGCAGTGATTCTAAGCAGAACCGACTCCAGTTGAGAAGAAAGCGATGCACTGCATTGAGGTGTTTACAGATAAAGAAAGCGTTAAAATATATCTCGATCCGGGCGCCGCATACCTTGGTGCTATTGATTGTAAGTGTAAAAGTAGATGTAGTTCTAGATCCGTCAGCGACATATCTCTTAATACAAAACTGGAATTGTTTTATTTTTCAAACGTACCCTATTTACTCGAATATAGTGCAAGTATTCTTAACTAATAATTCCACCTTTTTAACAATGTATGTCATAATATGTAACAATACCAAATATAAACAGCATAAATGTATTATAAAATAATTTACCCAACTCTTTTGATAAAACATACATGAACTAAGCATCTATTTCATTAGTCTAATTATTTTTTGTTCTAGGGCAGTAAATATTTTATTTGTTTTAGAGTTTTTCTTGTATTATACCTTGGATTTGGTGTAACAGCTTCATTATTCGAATAAATCTCGTAAAAATGTGGGCGTAAGTGTTCTGGTATGTAGGTGGCCGAACCAACAATTACGTAACGTCCATCTTCACTAAACAAACTACACTCTCTATTTAATTGTTCGCTGGATTGTGTAACATTTACCACATACTTTAGCTAATATATGAATTATAATTAATGTATTGTATATTTTTTAGCAATTTAAATACTGTACCTTAAAAAATCGTTCAAATATTTTATACTTTATCTCGAAATTTTGATTTTCATTCCTGTTGATGGATTGTAGCAAATCACCAGCAGCTCCAGCGCCCTTGTACGAATAGATCTCCAAGGATGTCTGGTCGGATGAGAATGCGATGAAATATTTACCATCTGGACTGAATTTTCGTAGGAAGCATGGTGGCTTTTCGATGTTAATCACAGAGAAATTAGGGAAAACATTTTGATGAAATTGTCGTGCAATATGAAAATGTGTGCCAGGCTTTCGATATGCAAACGTTTGACGGTTGAATAATCGAATAACAATATTTTGTGGTGGTACTTTTCTACGTTGCTCAAACATTACACTAAATTAACAATTGGAATATAAAGCTATAATCAAAACACAAGTGAAATAATATTTAAAGGTTATGTTTACTATGTGGAGTGGGTTGGGTTGCCTACAATAATTTAGCATTTCAAAGAATAAAAAAACATTAACAATGCTAATCCGTGTTCATAAAGACCAAAACTGGACAGATTATTATATTACTGGATGTTGTTCTTAAAGTTGTTTTATTGTTTTATTTTATTGCAGACAGAGAAATGCATAAGCATAATGTTAAAAGCATGCAAAAACAAGACGGTGTAGCCAGAAAAATTAAAAAATGTTTTCATTAAATCTAAAAGTAATTAATGTTTATTCAAATAACTGAAATATAAAACGTTAAAATAATTTATTTAAAAATTATAAAATTATATCTAATCGTAAGTCTAATCTAGAAATTCAGAACGGTTTATTTTAATTATGCGGTCACCTATCAAAATTTGTTGTCCATGAATGTTGCTTCAAAGATTAATGGACAACTCTTAAAGTTATTTTAAAGCTTAGGAACTAAAATTTATAGTGTTATGAAAGCTAATGACATGCTAAGATATATAAAAAGAAATATTTTCAAACCAGTAGTTGCATAATCTATCCGTATTACCATAATTAAGTAGTCTCTAGATAAATAATTATAGTTGATTAACAAGTATGTACTTTAAATTGAAGCGTTATTAAAGTCATTATTTACATATTTACAATATTTAGTAAATGTATAACAGAATTACATCCGTTTGTCATATAAATTATCATACTAATCACCAAATAATGATTATATTGTTTTTGTAGCTGGACTCTGGAGAAACTACGCAGACTATGTTTAACTTTTTTCAAAACTTTGGGCTGCTAGCGTATTTTTATTAAGTTGTGTAGGTCGCAGTATAAAAAATATTAAGTCTAAGACTACTTACTTAAATTACTATTTCCGATTTTCAACGATAAGATGGGAATATAAGCATCAAGGGATACTTTGGCTTGAAATAAACGCTTGGCGTGCCGCCTTAGGTCCAATACGGCTGGTCAAGAGCATTACTAAAGTTTTGATTCTTCTCTCTTACATGGTGTTTTATTTATCAAATCGTTTTTTTTTGTATATTATACTTCCATTCTAAATCAGCTCAGAAACAGTTCACTTGTCATCCAATTCCAAAAATGCATCTTGAACTAGTTTAGAATCTTTAGTTCGCTATTCTCACTCACATCTCGCTGGTTCTGATTTAATTCCGAACTAAAAGGCAAGTATTTTTCGCGAACTGATGTCATCGCTGTCAATCTATGACATTGCTGACAAATGACATACATATGATGTGTTGGTTATAACTTATAAGGCGATGTCTAAGCATAGCAAACGTTTCTATGAACACTCCAGCGGATGCACTTATGAACCAATTCCCGCATCAATTCAGTTAGTTCGCTTCATTACTGAACTAATTCCAAATTAATTCAGAATTTTTATCGAAAATGAGGCAATTGTATACCCCGACTGGTGCATTCACTTTCATCCCATAGGAAAAAGAATCTTAATTTTTATAAGACGAATTGACATTAAAACATATATTGATACATATACCTCCATAAATTCCACATATAAAAAAATAATTAAATAAAAAAGGTAATTCTATAAAAATTAATTGTAAAATTCATAAAGTAACAAATTATGTGTATGTATAGAAGGGATATCAGAAAATAATCTTACTGTAAAAAAGAAGAATTGGATTATTGTAAAAATGAAGAATTAGATTATTGTAAAAGAGAAGAATTAGATTAAAAACTTAGAATTCACCAATTATATCTTCAAGACGGAGATTATAGACCCATTAATAAAGTAGTTGTGCAAACAGACACTTGAGTAGGAGCAGACGCCTGTCGAACGCTCATCTCCCACGTATCTAATAGTTGCGACACCGAAAAATGTCTCGGCATCTTTTTAATACGTGCGAGAAGGGCGGATTGTACAGCTGATAGAAATTGAGTCGCATTGTACTCGTGCGGGGCCATATGACATTTCGGCGATGTGAAAGGATAATCGTCTGGAACGGTTAGGAATACCGGCGGTACGCACGGTAAATTTTTGTCATCCAACCAGCATATTAGATGAATGGTTTTTGAGCCGGGTTGCTGATTCGGATCGATCGATACTTTAAAGCGCTGATCTAGTCGTGCGATTTCGCCTTGCAATACATCTGGTATCTCACTTGTTGGTTCTTCCACTTTCTTCTTCTTTAATGGAGGTACAAGCCTTTAACAAGAAATTTGTAAATAATTACATAAATATTAGTAATGGCAACGTTTACTTTATTTCTGGGCTGAATAACGCTTCTAATGTTGGGCCGAACGTTCTATGTAATGTATGGTTGATCATTGATGATTGCAAATTATTGCTGACTGCCTCAATAAGAGGATTGAAAGCATGATGTTCTTTGAGAGTAACATTTGGAGCGGGTGCTGAAACACTACCACCGCCGTCACGTTTGAAGTCCATTTTTTCCAAAACCACTTCGCATTTTAGTAAAGTCTCCAAGGGCATGCGTTGTTGAGGATTCGATAAGATTTCCAACAGCTTCTTCATTTTACTTGTTTTCTCCACATCTATAAAAGATTTTTTATAAAATGTAATATTTTAAAATTATATTATATGAAAATGTTTATAATTTTTAGAAACGCTATGCATGGTGTGTACTTACGTTCTCCATCATTTCCCATACGAGCAATCATTTTACGAAGCGGTTCAATATATTTACTCAATTGTCTAACTTTCTCCCGATAAGCTGCTTCATCCTGCAGGCCCATAGGACTCTGATTTGGCTGTCCGGGAGTGTTTAACGAACTGGACGGACTTGGTGCCATGCCAACAGACCGTTGCGGAGTGCCCATCATTATTTGGCCGCTAGGCGAAGGTGCCAATGCTGGCGATGGTACCATTTGGTTAGAATTAGGTGGTCCGCCCAAGCTTGCAGGTGACTGTACCGATTGAGTGGGACTTTGTGTGAGGAATTGATTCGGTGTGGGATTCCTTGGAAATCCAGCATTTGGTGCGTTCATCATCATACCATCGCCTTGCTTTCGCATTTGACTCAACATTGGATTGTTTATTGGAGTTGGCATTTGACCGCCCATCCCCATGCCACCTTGCATTGGATTGCCCATTTGATTTGGCATTTGTCCTGGCATCTGTCCCGGCATTTGGTTTGGTGGCATATTTGGCATGTTAGGCATTTGATTCATGTTTGGATTTTGCATTTGGCCAGGCATTGCATTCGCCATTTGATTAGGCATATTCCCAGCGCCTGCCATTCCCATTGGAGGTCTAGGTTGCATGTTACCAGGCATATTACCCATTTGATTAGGTCCTCTGCTTAATGATTGTAGTAAATTAGTTGCATTAGGTGGAACTTGCGGCGGACCTGGCATAGGACCAGGTTGTTGCCCCATAGCCATCATCTGAGGGTTTCTACTTCCTTGGCTTGCTAAATTCTGTAATGCATTGATTGGATCTGGCATACCTGGACCACCTTGACCTCCTCCTTGATTCATTCCAGCTCCCTTTTTCGTATCTAAGTTTATATAAAAGATATTGTTAATAAATATAAAATTAAGTATAGAAATGTAACCTACTCATTTCTCTAACGTGTAGTATTAGTCTCGCAACAAATCCTAGATATTCTTCCTTGCTCTTAGCCTTTTGAAACACATGACTTTCCATTTCCAAACTATTTCTTGTCGTCGACATTCCAGATGCTCTTATAGCTTCATCGCTAAAATTATTTATGTAATATGATATTTAATATGTAAATAAAGGATTTGATTACATTTTTTGAACAACGCTCTGCCTAAAAGCTGGCGTTCGCCACGAATTTTCCTCCGTCATTTTGCTATTAATGGTGTTCTTAGAATAAAATGTTTAAATCTTAATTTAGTTACTATTTCGGCGATATTTCACATATTTCAAATACAAGTGAAGTTATAACCTTATTTCATAAACGTCAATCTGCTCCCTCTACACAATAATTATTAAAGCAGCTAACGATTATTTATTTTTAAATTTTAATCTTTCAGCACACACAATAGACTTTATTGTTTGTGATGATAATAAGTATTTGTAAGTAACAAAGCTATAATGTAACAATATTTTATCGTAAGATACACAAAGACTTTGAAAAATACGAAATTTAGTTTATTGTTCATGAACATTACATATTTCCCATAAACAAAGAAGTTATTACTATATTAACTAAAACAAGCTCATTAAATCATAATTTGTTATCATAATTAAGTGATATAACTTGTGTTTTCCACTTTCTAATAGCAATTTGAATCGGATCGAGTTTCTACGCAGTATTTGCGCCATTTTGGGCATTATAATTTCATGGTACAACTGCAACTTCATGTATGATAAGATTGTGTTGAGCTACTAGGCACTAGATGGCGATACTCAATCACTGACGGCTGCTGTATTACAGTTAGCTGTTATAGCTACTTTACATTAAATGGGAATGTTGGGGATGTAAAAGAACATAAAGTTTATGAAATATATGATATGAAAATAAAAATAGATGTTTTCGTTAAAGTATTGGTTATTGACTATTATTTTTGCATTCTAGGCAGAAAGTTGGAAGTTTAGTTGACTTTCTTATATGCTGTTTAGTATAAATATGACTTCTTCTATTGCTAAAACTTTCTAAATTACTGATAAATATTCTGAACCTTTTGTATCGAAGTATTGATATGATATAAGTAGTAATGTTAATACATGCAGATGAAATGTAAGAAACCTATAAAACTAGAATGATTAAAGCAGTTTGTTTTTATTAAACAACAATATAAAAGAGATAAAGATATATTTTCATTTATTCGAAAAGAATCGTAAAGAATAAGTAGGTATAAAAATTAATTTACCGTTATGCGCACGTAAATCCATATAAACGTTTAAGATAAAGGTATAGTAGTAGTGGAAGAAGAAGAATAAGAAACGTTTAACCATAGATAACATTAAGTGATGGAGTATGTGGAAATGTTCGAGAATGATTTATTGTTAGTAGCTATTTAAGAGTGAATATCTGTAAAAGGTTTAGTAAATGGTGAATTCTCCGTTCTCAAACATGAAGTATGCATGAGACCGCTGAAACAATGAGGCGGCAGCAGCAGCAGCAGCGCGCTTTGATGGTGTGGGGTTTTTCAATTGCGAACACAAGAATAAGAGAGGATTTCAATCAAACGAGATGAACTCATGACTTTATGCAAGAGGTGGGCGAACAAATTCTAATCTTATTGATTCCGGTATTACTCTTGTCTGAAGCCACAGCGCTTGCAAAAACTTGGTTGTCTTTATAGTACACTTACAGACATTATGTAAGTAAGGTAGCTAGGTAGTTCATAACGCAACCAATAAAACATTTCGATTCGATCATACACTTGTGATTTTACTACTACAGCGCAGGCAAAGTCATTTAAATAACCTCCTAAAAAGTTTTCTTATATTGCGACGACAGTGGTATGGCAAAAAGTACATTTTACATTGAAATTAAAATAAATTGTAAATGTATTGTGCAGTTGCTTTGCGCGTGTTGGAGTAGAGGAAGTAGAAAAGATGGAATTAGGCATTTTAAAATATTTCAACTATTAAGGGACAACCTGTCCATCTAAAATATATATATTTTTACGACAAGATATATTTCATTTTTTCTAAATTTAATAAATAGTCCATTTACTTAAGAGTTATTCTTTCTTTAAAAAATATTGACAGACAGGTTGTCCCTCAGTAACTCTTTCACAGTACTCTGGATAGCCTACTTGATTGAAATGAAAATGTATAATTTTTTTAAACGTCAAACTGACAATAAGTTATTTGGGTTTATAGAAAGGACCATACGCAGTCATTGCAGTACAGACATTATGTAAGGTAGCTAGGTGAATACCTCTTATAACGTTGTAGTTCATAACGCAACCAATAAAATATTCGTTCGATCATACACTTGTGATTTTACTGCAGCGCAGGCAAAGTCATTTAAATAACCTTCTAAAAAGTTTGCTTATATTGCGACGTTAGTGCTATATCGCAAAAACTCCACTTCACATTGAAATTAAAATAAATTGTAAATGTGTCGTGCAGTTGCGTGGTGTGGTAGAAGAGATGGAATTGATTGAAACGGAAAATGTATGATTTTTTATCAACGACAAATACTGACAATAAGTTATGTGCGCTTATAGAAAGGACCGCAGTCGTCGCCTACAGCAATTTGCATTAATATTTCGATGAACCCTTGTGAGGAGCAGCAACTGTCAGTTCGAGATAGCAACATATTTCCTCTTCTTCCGCCCCACTAAACTCTAGCGAAAAATTATATACCTCATAGCTTGACCAGCGGACATTTCAACTTGCGATGTTATTACTGCTCTCTCTGCTATCTTCCTCATGCATAATGGATATTACTCCAACTTATATAATATATATTTCGTTACTGGATACGATGTTTTCCGCCAAAACGAAAATAACTACTTCCACCACAGACTTTTCTAGAACTGTGTGTGTGTATGTGGACGATATGGTATAAAGTTGAGCATTAAATTATACGAAATACTATCATTTTCTTTTTGCTCATCACTCACATATAAAAAAGCCAACCGATATTAACTCAAATACTGCTCGCACTGAAACACACTCAAAATATACTACTTGGTGGACTGTTTTACATATTTTGTGTGTAGATATTAAACATGTAATTTACTAACAAGTATAATTATCAATAATATACCTGCTTAACGACAATCAAATTATTAATTTTTGTGTGCTTTGTTTTATTATTTTATATTTGAGCGTAATTTAGATAAAAATAAATATTATATTTGTTTGTACAATTTGAAAGTAGTGTATTATCAAGTTTTTATACAACGAAAAACTTTTGTAAGTTTTCAAAAGTATTTATAAATATTTTTCGATCCGTTCATTTAATTTCAAAGTTATTATAAAGTCAAAATACGAATAAATCTAGAAATGGAGCCAGATATGGCATAATGTACATAAATAAAGTGTTTTTACGACAATTATACAGCTTATATGCAGAAAAATGAGGAAAATATTTTTTTTCGACCACTTGTAGTCATCGTAGCGAGCTAAAAATTTGTGTATACACTTTTATTAATACGATATGCAATTTTTAGATTGGCGAAAATCGAAAAAAAGTTGAAAAAAATTTTTTTGAAAGAAAAAACGGCAAGGGGTTAAGAAAATAATTTTTTTAAACCACTTCTAATCATCGTAGCGAGCTGAAAACTTGTGTATACACTATTATTAGGCAGTACTACGATATGCAATTTTTGGATTGGCGAAAATCGAAAAAAAGTTGAAAAAAAATTTTTTTGAGCGAAAAAACGGCAAGGGGTTAGCCTTACGATTTTTGCTAAAAATCGATGAATCCTCGATTTTGTTCAAACTTTATATAAAGGGGTATTTCGTCATTCTAAAACGATTGACGTGGTCCGTTGCTCAAAATTTCTCATAAGAAAAAAGTTATGGGCCATTTTATGGTGAAAATTCATGTTTTTTTCCATTTTCTTCTACTTCTTTTTAGTTTTTTGCCTTTTCAACCTTGCCAATCGATGGGGAATTTAATTTTACATATAAAACAACTCTTACATCAATCATGTTCATTCGTTTACAAAGATAAAAAATAAAAACATTCAAAAACAAGCATTATACTATAAATACATACATCTAAAACTGGAGAGTCTTTTAAGTCTTGCATTCAAAAAATTTGATGCCGGTTTTTAAATCATATTCTTCATATATAATTAAACTTTCTTAGAATTAAATTCAAAGAAAATTGAAACATCCTAGTTAATAAAAATTCTGTTAAAAATCAACACCAAGACAAAGTAAGTTCTCGCAAATCGATGCAAATTTGCAATATTAAACAGCCAACGACCGCTCATCATGCATGCATTTATTTTAATCGAATGACGAGTGCGTCTTCATTCATCAATTAATTGTTAAACGGTTCAACATTATTCTAAGTGATGCGAGGAGACGGTTCGCTATTTTGTGATCATCATTTTTCTTAAACGTAACCGACAACCATCACACCAAGACCATAGGCCACATCCGCGCATTACACTTGCTAAATTGTGGGTTAGTTTAGGCGCAGTTGTCAATGCAATGTTTATTCAGTTTTAATTAATTCAAATTAAGCGAATTGTGAGGAGCCATTAATGTTTTATTGTCCTGCCATAGTTACAATTTAATACCTAAGTACATATTTCACGTATTGATGTTTATGAAAATGTAAAAAATCTGTACTTACTGTCGATTAATTAAGAAACTATTTGATTCGCAATCACAAAAAGAAACGACGAATTAGTTATTTACTATACAAGCAAAATTTATTTGTTCTATCGTATAATTTACATTATTTGGCAGGTTTGTGTTTCACAAACGTCAAATAAATGTAATATTTCGAAATATCAAGACACCCGTTCTAGCAAAATGAGTGGTCTCCGAGCGGGGTTGTGATGGTAACAAAATAAACAGAGAATAACATCATGTCATTGAGAGAGTTTCAGCATCGCGTGGTGAAAGTACTACGAATATAACTAAAGTTATATTAAATAAAAATCTTCAATATTATATTACGATTAAATAAACACGGTTTAGATTGTTTAAAACTATCTTTTCCTACATAAATTATGAAATTATTAAATCAGGTAAGTTGTTTAATTTATAAATTTTCTAGCTAATCAAATGTATTTTATCAGTTTGCAGGCTTTTTTTGATTTTAAAACAAAATAAACTCAAATTGTCATATACGCAATCACGGCACTTCATCAGTTTATAGTATTACATTGCCCTTTTTGATTTTATAACGAAATTAAACTGAAATTGGCATAATACGCAATCACTGGGTAATTACTTATGTGATTATGTTGTTTTGGGATACGCAAAGTTATTTACTCATTAATTTGCTAGTCCAATAAGTTTATTAGACAAATAATTAATTGACGTTTTATTTGTCGTTTCTTAATTATTAAAAATAAAATAAATATCTTTGTGTAACTTTTTCTTAACTAACATTAAAAAATTGGAATAAAAGTATTTTTTAACATATCGGTACTTAGATGTTTTTGTATAATATATGGGAAGAAGGCGTGCGTTTTTGCGGCAGCAGCCTCAGAGACGAAGGGTTGCCATAATGGCATGTAACTATTATCAGTTGCGGTGGGTTCTTAATAAGATTCACTGAGGCGACTAAACGTTTTTCGCATGAATGAATATTTATGTTTACCTAACAATTTACTACAATAAACAAACGCGCGCTCGGGTAAAATAACACATTGCGCGAAACAAGAAAAGTTGTGTGTGTGTGTGTTATTGCAATAACATATGATTTTCAAATCATCATCCATCTAGCTGGCGGCGGTGTGGTAGAAAGAAAAAGAGTTTACACACAGTTTAAAGAGCATCTTCTTACGGATTATCGCACAAAGCGCAATAAAAAGGCGGCGGCGGCGGCGAGTGTTTGCGCGCCGCCGAATGTGTGTGTGAGGAAACAATTTGGCGAACATTTTGCGTATTCCCATCGGACAATAAGACGAGAATTGGGGTGCGCTAAAAGGATATGTAAATGCGATGAGAGCGCCGCGCGGTTATATCTACTGGTCAGTGCTAAGATGGTCAAGATAAAACCAATATGGCTCTATTGAGACTGAGAAAATTGAATAATAAAATTATACGGCCAGGCAGCTTTTCATCATACTTGCATGCACACGAGGGATTGTGTAGTAGAATTATTACGGCGCAATATGCAACTACTGTAAAAAATTTCCTTCATCCATCCATCCATACATACAACAACAACAACGTAATAAAATGTCTTGATAAAGCAATTTCGGTAAAAAATATTTATCAGGAGGAAAAAATTTTATGTTGTGATAAATATAAATATCCGCATATTAAAATTTTCTGTTTTGGTTGGCGGTTGTTGCGTGAAATTGTAAATAAATTCCTGTTATTTTATGGAAATACACATAAAAAAACATATAAACAGTGAAATACAGTTTTCCACTCGCACTCCTGAAAAACATAATAATTTTGAATTCAATTTCAACTCAACCGAAAGAATAACAATATTTTGACCAGCGGTCAATTTCGACCTGCAAATTTTATTTATTTTTTTCTCTCTCTCATCGTCGTTGTTGTTGTTTATGTTGTTTGCAGACTGGCCGAACTGATGGCTGAGCGACGCAAAACATCGACGGCAAAAAGATATGGATTTGGGATCATCTGTTAGAATGACGACGATGCCGTTCGAGTGTGGTAGATGTGTGCAGTTTAGTGTTGCCGATGTGGTGATGCTGAGAACCGTGGCACATGGCGGCAAAATCACCGATCTGGAATTATAAAAATAGTCCGCACCGTTGGAAAATGCAGCCGGGCTCTAAATACGCGCGCGGGCGGGCGGGCCTAACAATTTCATGCCAAATTAATCAAACCCCATATAGTATATAGCATACAACAAGATCGACGTAGCACTACCATCTGGTTCTGTTTAGTTGCCGGTTTGCGGCCAAACACACGAATTGTGAATTAGAGTATAAACACACACATACTCACTCCACTTGTGTGGGGAATGTTGTACATACAAGGAGAATAGATTAGTTTGCAACAAAAACATTAAGAAATACATGTTTCATTTAAAGGTATATACATTTAGGAAATAAAATCTGCACTTTTTTAATGAAAAATTTTAAACGTTTTGCTGGAAAATACTAAAAATCTTGTCGAGACACTAAAAATGTACAGATTATATTTAGCGAAAATATGAAATACACAAAATTAATATATTGCGACGTAACTCTGATTTTTTCTCTCGTTTTCGTTGATTGAGCGATGACGACGCGCACGCTTTAATATATAAAATATGTGCATTAGAATATAAAGACACACACTCCACGTGTGTGGAATGTTGTACAAGGAAAGCAGATTAGTTTGCAACAAAAACATTAAGAAATCCACATTTTATTCAAAGGTATACATTTAGGAAATACAATCTGCATTTTTTTTAATGAAAAACTTTAAATGTTTTGATGGAAAATGCCATAAATCAAAGAAAGACACTAAAAAACATGAAATACACAAAATTAATATATTGCAAACGCAACTCTATAATTTTTTTTCTCTCGTTTTCTCGTTGATCGAGCGACGACGCGCACGCTTTAATATATAAAATATGTGATGTAGAAGAAAACGTTTGTCAGTCGCAGAGTTATATGAGGGATGAGACGACATGGTACAGGATGTGCGGATAAAAGATATAATAAAGCAGTATTGCCAGCCGCAGCCGCCGTTCTTACATAAATCAGCGGCTTATTAAGTCAAGTGGCAAGGTTTTCGCAACAGAATGGAGGATGGAATGGTGGCGAACACACATCTCAAATTCGAAATTTTTTCCTGGATGATTCTCTCTCGGCTCCT
>JARJDW010023357.1:0-12783 GCA_030264715.1 Adinopsis sp. GC000173 | reverse complement strand
TTTCAACAACGGCATAATTTATGACATTTTTCTTATACAATTACGCGTCCAACTTACGATAGCCTTGTACCTTCCTAGGAAGACGTAGTCCGCAGTTTGGAAACCAGTTTAGTAAGATTCAAAGGTCGCGACTAAAAACATTTACGAATTGCACCGAATGCTGCAACATTTCAAGTCTTAGTCAACTTGGAATCTTCTATGATTAGGGAATTGCATCTCAAAATTGATCCAATTCAACGAAATTCTTAGATCGTTGCTAGCTTCCTAAGGTTTAAGTTGCTGGAACCAGCTGGAACCTTCGAATGAATTCGGAAATGTAATTAGTACTGCCCTCTACATTTTAAAACCTGCGTAAATATGCAAATTCCAATCTACGTAATTTCTTAACCTAATGTTATAAGGTAAAATGCTTTCTATAATATATCAAAGTAATCAGCACAATGTCTCTTGAACACATAGCATGAAAACATTTTCATTTGCCATAAAATTTCGTAGAAAAAGAGAGAGTTCACTGTATCCCGAAAGTTCGGTTAAATTGAGACGCTTGTAATTTCCAGATACAAAGAATTGCAACGCACCACGCCGCAGATCGATGATCAAGTAGCGCGCCACGCCGACGAATCAACGTTTAAGCCGTTAATTAATAGTGTAACTAAAGACTCTGACGCTCTTACTAATCCTAACTTAACCATAACTAATGAGGAGCCCACTGTCATAACACCCAACAATCCAGAAACTATACTCTCAAACGATCAATTATCGATCACCACAACCATAAAGCCGATACAATTATTGGAACCACGTCCATTCTCACTCAACACTCAAAACGCTAGACAAACAAGTACATCAACCACCACCACCACCACCTCTACTACCACTACCGAACAGACGATCAAGGTGAGTTCTAATCATATAAACCAACACCAATCTGTAGAAGCACCACATGCTAACCAAAAACTAGATTTAAATGAAGTAGTAGGTTTAAATAGAAACAGAATTAGGGGACATGCTCGATTTACAACCGAGACGACACAATCGCCGAACGTTGCGAGTCGACGACGTCGTCCGCTTACTACCACCACCACCTCAACCACTACGACAACAGCGCCACGCTTAGCCAATCATCGTCGTCGCATTACAATCACATCGACGACGCACGACGATACGAGCACCGAATTCAATCACGTCGAGCACACGTCGCCGAAACTGACGCGCAAAATTATACGAAAGTTTAGGCCGCGCGAGCGAATTGAACCGAACGAATTTGAACAACCAACGAATCGGTTTCGCATTCAATCATCGTCCAAGTCGGATGATTACGAAATCAAAACGACGGGCGAGCGACGTGAAAAGTTGATTAAAAATCTCGATGATAATCTGAGCGAAGAGGATGAGGATGAGAATATTAAGCTGTCGGAGAGTATAATCGAATCGAAACGATTTAATAATAATAATAATTTATTGACGAAAGATGATAAGGTTACCGAGCCGAATATTATTGTGCGTACGCGTAAAATTATACGTAAATTAACAACGTCACCTGCAACGCATGGTGATGAAGATATAGCAGTTACAACGACGACGACAACAACAACAAAAGCGCCTAATAGAGTGCGCAAAATCATTCGTAAGTTAAAACCGCACGCGACTAGTACCACCACCCCCTCCACTACGCAGCAATCAACCACTCCACAGCAAGTCATCACCACCGAAAGCAATAATAATTTTAATGCTGATGATGATGATGATAACTTGATCACGGCAACGACTACAATCGATTCGAATGACATTGATGATATAACAACGATACTACCAACCATACCAGATGATAATGAGGAGGATGTGGAGACAACAACACCGACTACCTCCAGTACCACAACGACTCCACCACCATCACCATCATCTAATCGATATCAAAACAAAATCTACAAGACGGTGGATGATCGTCCAAAGATTCAGTTTAGATTGAAATCGCAATCGACTAGTACCGAAGCGAATGAGTTTAGTACACGCTCGCAGTATCGCTTCAATCCGCGACGCATTTTCCGACCGACGAGCGCCTCCACCGTAACGACCACGACCGCGGCCACACCGAAATTCACCGAAGATGATGGTGTCGGTTTTGGTACGGTCAAGCCGTTTAGAAAAACGTACAGTTTAGCAACGGCGCGCTACACAGAGTTTACGCGTGAATCACGTCTTAAGACAACACCGTCTATTATCGAATCCAATATTGACGATGCTGATAATATCGAGCAGGAAGGTATCGATGAGGTGGATGATAATGAGCATGATGACAATGTCGAACAACAACCACCCAGACATCGTATTAAATCCACAACGCGTGGTGGATATCGACGCTTTACATCCACAAGCACAACGACCCCATTACCTGAATTGGTTGACGTCAATATTGAAGCGTTAAATAATCGCAACAAGCAGTTGTTTAATAAAACGCAACAGCGTAAGATGAATACGCCGCATGTTGTGCCCATAACCAGCACCGAAGCGCTAAGCCCAACAACCACTGAGCAATTAAGTACGATTACGACTACAGATAGCGCCACCACTACCACCGATTTCACCAATGAGGTGACTGAAAAATACACGACAATAAATAACGAGGTGACGATGGATGAATTGATTGACATTCCGGTGAAAACGACGGAACGTTCCACGACGTTGCATCACGTTTTTGCCGAAACCGAACCGGTGACGCCACCGTCCAGCTCATCTACCACCGGAAAATCATCTTCGGAGAATTCCAGCAATAAAATTGAAAAACTGATTGAGGTGAATCGTATCGTTGAGGTGAATGGCGTCAATCAAACTGATAACACCATTTTGGATCACATCGGCGAGGTGAGTCGCGTGACGGTGATCAAAGTGATCGATAACGAGAATAATACGGTTGGCAATAATGTGCAGATAATGATTAATGGCACGAATATATTTACATCATCAACCGGTAAGAATCGCGGCGATCGTAGTTTTGAAATCTATGATGGAAATAGTAAGACGAACTACAATAATATCGCGCCAGAGATACTAAACGCCAAGCAGCTGGAAACTGTTCCGAACAAGATCATGATCGATAGTAAATCGTTTGTGAAGACAATCACACCGAAACCGTTGTTTAGCAACGAAGCGTCTACGATCGCGCTCGAAGGTTTATTTAGAACCGAATCGCCGTATAGAAGTGCAAACAATGATGATGAGCTGTTGGAGATTGAGCCGAGCAAGTACGTAAACATTAAAATTCTCGAACAGGATGGTAATTTGCGCAAGGACAAGGCGATTCCGGATACGAACGCCAATATTCTACCGATTCGCATACTGAGCGACGACGATGGTACGGTGATGAAGGCGCACGTGGTTGAGGTGAGACCGGCGCGCGAGAGCGTCATCAAAATAGCGCCGATCGCCGTTTCGCTGAAAAAGAAGCGCACCAACAGCGATGAATAATAAAAATAATAATAACGAATGAATGAATGAGAATGAGTCGTCGTGTTACACACATATTTAGCGATTTTTTTGTTATTACATAACGAGAAGCTAGTCAAACCAAATGATTTATCTACCTGTTTATTTTTGTTTTTAAAAATTCATACACCACCATCATTTTTCTTACCTTACCCCACACACCTCTCTGTCTAACTGTATATTTTGTATATAATTGGCGTTTTGATATATTTTTTTGGATTAAACATTACTAACACATCTAATAATATTATCTTAGTATTGTAAATATTATATAAACATGGCATGTATTTGTATTTATAGCTTTTTTTATTGTGTGGCATTTGTGTAATCATTACCAGTGATTATTTTTTTATTATTTTTGGTAGTATAATAGTGTTGTAGTATTTTTAGGCAACCAATTTAACTTGTTGGCATGTCGTGTAAATGAACTACCACTACGATCATTACCGATTATACACGGTTTGTTTCGAAAAAACAAATTAATTTCACATTCGATTGATTTTCGTATAAAAAACACACAATTCGAAATGCGATTTCTTAACGCTCGAACATTAGTAATCATTGCACAATTGCTGCTTTCTTTAATTTATTGAACGATAAAGAAATTTAGCAATTTTATCTCTTATAGGCGCATTAAAATCATCAATCATGGTTAGTTTTCTTCATTATCCCATTAAAACAAAACATTCATTTAGACGTAGTAATCATAGTTTACTAAAAACGTAGTTGATAGTTAATATTGTGTATTTTGTGTACCATTTTTGTTAAATTGCATGTTGAATTTGCATGTCTTTATAATATAAAAAAGAATATTATTATATAGTTTATCGAATATAAAATCTGTATGTTTAATAACGCATGTAATATTTGTTTTGTAAAATCTTTGTGTAATTTTTTTATTAATTGTGCCATGTTTTGTTCATTGTTATATTACTATATCACTCAATAAATGTAAATTTAGTGTTTGTTTGATTGTTAATTGGCCAGTTTTTATTAAAATTTCCAATAAAAATGCAAAAAAAACAACATCAACTTTCACTCGATTTCGTGATCGTGGAAATGTGATTGATGATGCACAAACAACACATCCTTGATGTTTTCTTCGCACAACACTAACTGCACCCAAATTTCAAATATCTGAACATACGTCACGCTTTGCTGTCTGTGTACCAATCAATACCAAATCAAGATGCTTTTTAGGACATGTGTTACTCTTTTTGTTTATAGAAATCTAGAAGGCCGATATCGCGCGTCCGTCAAGAATTTAGACGGAGCACGACCACACAATCGCCGCGTTCCACACAATATGCAAATACGAGACTGCGAACGAGTCGACGACGCATTACGCCATCCACCACACCAGCAACAGCAAAATCAACAGCAACAAGGAGCACGACAACAACAACGGAAAGTGCAGGTAGTTGTGATCTATGCTATTTATATCGCTCACGCTCAATGTCATCGAGGTTATGTTTCAGTACTATCCGCATCCATCACGACGGCGAAAACGAGTCGGCGCATTAACTTTCGCACCGATCGCAAGCCGTTCTTCTCGACGACTGTACGCCCGACGACGGTGAGGAGCGTCAGCAGCAGCGATCAAAATAGCGAGTCGAGCAATCGCGCCTCCAAGGAGAAGAATTCCATTACGATTGAGGGATCGACGGAGATTACCGATTTCGCCACTGTTGTGCAAAAATTGCAACAGGCCCCGATACGACCACAGCAGCAAAACGCTAATCATCGACCCACAGCCATCGACTTTACGAAATCTTACTTAACAACCGAACGCACTCGACCGACCACCACAACGCAATTAACGCTAGATTTTTACAACAAGTTTACGCCCACGCCACAAGGTATGTAATTATGTTGCTTTATGGTTAATTTATTTTTACCGTTTTCTCTAAATAATCAATTGTTAGGTGCTAGTTTTAACTAACAACTAAGAAAGTTGTTTGTCTAACAATGTCAAAAGTTTTTAAACACCTGGTGGTAATAATCTCAATTACATTCATGTGACGTTGACCAATCATACGGCTTTTTTCATTATTTGCACAGCTTGCTGTTAAACATTGTTGACATATTTCGTTGCGCATGCTTGATTTTCGCAGTTCTAAAGACAATTTATTTGTGTTATAGTTTTTTTAATAATAATTTATCATATACATGGGTAGTCTGAAAAGTTTGAGCTCTATCAATATATCTAGTTTTTTGTACGCTTTTTGCAATCTTTCTAGTTGTAGTTGCATCTGTAGGTATATAGTTAATTTGAAAAAAAATGCAAACACTAAATAAATTGCATATCTAGTAGAAAATCAAGCGTACGAGCAAAAAAAATAAAAAATTATGTGATCTAACTCATATGTAACCTAACACTTAAAATTAATGAAAATAATTTTTAAACTTTTGGTAGGTTTCATAAAAAAATGTATTTAAATAGTTCACACAATTTTGATCTATTATCATTATCAAAACTATTTTGTTTTTAATTTTATTGTGAAACCTATCAAGAGTCTTTAAATTAGTTTCATTAATATCACTTCATAATGGCTCACAAAGTGAGCGCAAAATATTTTCTAACAATCATTTGATTGAATGTATGCTTTATTAACCTGAAAATGTGCATCATCGATTTTTAGCGCCATTCATTGAATACAAACATGTAACAAATCATCCATCGACAATCGCACCACCGTCAGTATCGTCGTACACGCCGCTTTACCATCCAAAACCGCAACCACCGCCACTGCCACCACCGCAACAGCAACAACCGTCATACGAGCGCGTCCTTCCCATTATCACCACCTATACGTACAAACCAATTACAGATTACGATTACTATGACGATGGCGACACGAAAATCATCAGCACGCTGCCGAAGAACAGCAAAGTGCTGATTCATAGTACCGGCGTGATTCAGTGCCTCGATCAGGGCAACTTTCCGCATCCGGTCAGCTGTAAGAAGTTTATTTCGTGCGCGAAAATGGAGAATGGTAATGTGTTAGGCTGGGAGTATACGTGTCCGAAGAATTTGAGCTTCGATCCGATCGGTGGAATGTGCAATTGGTCGGCCGGTTTAGGCTGTAACGAGTAGTGAGTGAGTTGGGGGGTGGAAAAAGACTGGCAAGTTTTTTGCGCTTTGTGGCATATTTTATGTGTATTTTGTATATATAAATAATTTATTTATAATTGTAACAAAAACACATTTTTTTATCATAACTTAAGGCATTATGTAGTATTATAGCTCATTGCTACATAGTATTTATTTTAATTGATAGATTTTAATGTCACAAATTTAAATATTTCTCTGATTGATTGATAACCAAATAAAATTTAAGTTTTTAACCAATTGTAATTTTATAGGATCCTTAGATTGCAGGAGATAATTGTCAAGAAGACATCAGAATGAAATGAATAAATTTTATGCTTTATAATTAATAGAAATGTTGTAGGATTGTAAACACAAGATGTTTGCATGAGTAAACAGAGTAAGTTTTGCTACATTAATCAATACGTAAAAATTGAAATATCAAAAATGCGGGAGGCATGAAATCATTTTTAATTATGCTTTCAAGAGTTAAATGAATATTTTTTACCCATAATTTTGTATTACTTAAGTTTTTGATTTTTTTTAATAATGGAATACAATCCGGTGACCCACGGTCGATTTGGCGACAATTAATTTTAACCGTCTTTGGCAAATTTGATGTTTATTAGGTTGGGTTAGGTTAAGACACATTTACTTCCACCCATTAGGTGACTTAAGTTAGGTGAAAAGAGAGTGAGACAGAGATAGAGAGAGGGGCCTTAGACTGAGACATTGCTGCAATTTATTTTATTAGAGAATAGTGTTTCACTGTTTAATCCAATGCTTACGGACAATTATAGGTCTAAATTATTTACGTGTATAGAATAAATATAATATAATATGATACAGTATAATAATTTCTAAAAATCATAATCGAATGAAAATCGTCGTTAGACTAAATTAGTATGAGTTAAAGTTGAGCGTGTTGGGTGAGTAGGGCCAATAAGTCTGCGAAAGGAATAGCGCACTTGCTGGACATTACGCGCTGGACGGTAGATGAAGCGCGGTCAGCTTACCGCCGCCGAACGTTGCCAGATACAGCTTGCTCTTGTGCTGGTAGTTGTACTGCGACACCATGTCGCCTTGATATAATAGAAGTCATAATAGAATCTGCAAAATGTTTCTAAATAATTAGATATTTTTTGAATTCGTACCTTATAATATCATTACCACTCAAAATATTTTATTTATAACGAAAAAAACTAGGTGTATTTATAGGATTTATTCACTCTCACCACGTGGCTTCATCAAAATCGTTAGAATACTATGAGCGGTTTTTACGATCTGCAAAGAAGAATCAAACTTTCTTTATTAATTTTTCTTCAATAACTTGAATGCAGTTTTAATCATTTAAAAGTACAAATAGCGGATTGTTCATGATGTAGGATCAACAGCCCGCAAAAATCAGTATCGCTTAAATCATCGCACTGTTTTTGTAGACACACAGTGTCGTTGATGATGTTGCTCGCGTCCAATTAGTTTTCATATGGAAAAGTTGATGGAACTTCGCTTGTATAAACAGGGGCCTTATTTCTGAATCTGAATAAGACTCTAGATATAGAATCTTATCTTATTTAACAATAGAAGAAGATGACCCAGCACGCTCAACATCAACATGCAGGTATAGTTCAAAATCACGACCTTTCAGTGGTTCCAGCACCCAGTACAACAGCTGCTTATTGCCGGGCCGATAAAGTTCGCTTACAAGCGGTTCATCAACTTCTACATAATGATGATGTTTTACTACTATGCAAAATTCACCCCGACACGTGCGTATTTATTTTTATATAGCTAATAGTTGCCATTAATAAATTGTAGAAAATAGATTATATGTAGTGTTTGAATGTTTTTGTTGTTGGTGAAACATCAAAGTACACATGCATTCGCATAGCCATTCATTAGCTGAGTTTTAATAATTTATTCTGGTTCAAGTATATGCAACCAAAATGTATTTGCTTATATAAAACAAAACAAAAAATATTATAATATCAAAGAATAATAGAGGTAGCAACAAAAAATATTGTTGATTAAGTCAAAGCTAGATTAAATAAACAATTCTGTTGGAAGTAGGCGTAGTAAATCTACATAAAAGCAAGATTCATGAATGTTTTACCGTTGCAATCACAAAATTGTACTTATCAAGGTAGAAAATTTAATATTATATCTTTTTTCATGCCTACCCAATGCTACTTTTCAAAGATTATTTTTATATAGAGTGATTCAAAAGTCGTAAAGCTATTTTAAATTCGAACAACTCGTTTATTCACTTTTAATTAATTGTTTATAATTTTGAAAATAAATCACCATTTTGCTCCTACCACTGCCACCATAACAGATTTGTTAATAAACAAAATATGCAATTTTAAGGTATAGAGAAGCTAAGAATAATCCACCAACGTTGTTTGCGCCCCCCAAAGGACAATTTCACGAAATTCGAAAACCTAGTGGCTTTCACACTCGCCTCACTTAACTGCTTTAGACTTTCTATGGGGGTATTTAAAGGATAAAGTAATCCAAAACAATTCTAGAACTATTCCGTAATTGAAAACCAACTTAAACCTTAAAACTTTATGACAGGGCATGGTTGACTTCGTAAAAGGAGCGCATCAGTGTGAAGAGTAAATTGGCTGTTATTTAATTATGATTTCTGTTTATATAAGAATAAATATTAATTATGGAAAAATAAAAAAGTTATTCGAAGTTTTAAAGGTGACTTTTGGAACCATTCTATAAAGTAAATAATTGGATATAAATGAAATAAATCTTTAATTGGACAACATTGATATTGAATATTATATAAAAAATGTAGAATTTGCTGTTTATTTAACACATCCACTGCTGAATTCAGATTTCGCCTTCTAGCCGTATTAATTAATCATTTATAGTTAAATATTATACTATTTTAAATTGGAGGCATTTCCAACAAAGATTATGAATATTTACGAAAAGATAGTGGTTTAAGGAGCAAAATATAGATGAGTTTATTTGATGATAAATTTATATACACGAAAATATAAAATAACTTAAAAATTTTATATAATTAAATTAACCTTAGCAAATATACATGTACAATTATATAAAAAAATAAACATTATATTACAACATAAGTAGTAAACTTAAATAAAACGTAATTGTATTATTTAATAATAATAATAAATTAATCACAAAACCTTCCACTAAAACGTATACAATATAATAATAGAAGATATATTTATACGTAAAATTAATTTAGAAGCAAAACATGACTAATAATATATAATACAACTACTATTTTTTCTTTTTTGATTTGATGATGATATAGTTATATGTTCTTTTACATTATTTGTGTGATTAAAATGTGAAATGATAAAAAATTATATGATCGAAAGATGAGCGCGCGCGTAAATTATCCATTTTTAAAGCTATGTCTTTTTGTTTTAATAAAAAATAATTATTACAGTTAAAATTAAATAAAATTACATTAATATATAAAATTAAATACACATTTATAAATATTTTTTGTTACTTTTTTAGAAAGAAGATGAATCGTGTTGTTATTTCGTTTTATTGATTTTTTTTTAAATTATTCGATTAGTCTTTTTTGTTTGTTTTGTATTTGTTTTATTTTTTCTATTGCTTATTGCAATATGCATTTATCTTTCTGTTGAAATTCCATATGCGATAGATCTTGTTCTATTAGATCATCTTCTTCAATACTGAAAAATGTCAAGGTTTTATATTTATCACATGAAATTAGAATTCATTTGTTTAGGTGCAGTTGTGCAAGTACAAACTGAACAGACACCGCCACTCATTTGCATAGGGATTGTCATATTTACTAGAATTATATTTGAAAGGCAATTGTTAAACGCAAATCGACGATCTCAACACGTATACTTGTACTTTCTACGCAATTCATATATCGCCATTTAAAACTGTGCAAAAGTTTCCAAATTTTTAATTTACATATTTTATGACGGTCAGTTTGAGGCTTGCGCGACTGTATTGTTAAATTTTTAAACTTACGCTTTTTCTTGTGTATCTAAATGATGAACCAATTCATCTCGTTTATTTACTATTTGGACTAGTTCGTCGAGTAGCGCCTTTTCCCTCGCCCGTTGTTCATCTGATTTGCGCCAATCCTCAATTTGTAAGCTCATTTGTAACTCGTGATTTAAGATTTTGTACCTTCTTTCCAAGTCGCTCTCTTTCTCCCTATTGTTTATTAAAATTACACATTGTATGGTTC
Source organism: Adinopsis sp. GC000173 (assembly GCA_030264715.1). Classification (NCBI taxonomy): domain Eukaryota; kingdom Metazoa; phylum Arthropoda; class Insecta; order Coleoptera; family Staphylinidae; genus Adinopsis; species Adinopsis sp. GC000173. The sequence goes on along the minus strand of JARJDW010023357.1, from coordinate 1,981 downwards.
AAGACAGTTAACTAATTTATCAATGTGTGCACTTACAAAATATTAAGTTGCATTTGCCGTCGAAGCAGCGCATTCTTTTTATTTACGAGTGTAAACCATTGCGCCATTAAATGCTCCTCCTCCTCCGTATTGCTAAGTTGAGATTCCATAACACCGCGCAATTGTTTTTCTAATGTGGCAGCTTGCTTATCTATGGCACTTTGTTCCCTATCTAAATCTGCTAATTCTTTATCTATCCAATTTTGAACGTCAATTCCCATCTGAAAGAACAATAACATTCATTCGCAACGTTAAATCGAAGATAAGAAATAAACGTACCTCGGTTAGACCTAAGCCATTTGGTAACTTATCGGGAGTGATTGAAGGACTAGATTTCTGACTTTCGTCGGAATTTTGGCGCGTGGGCGAACGTGGAATTAAATTTCCATTCTTTTCCGCATCTTAAATTAAAAGATGTCAAATATGTAAAACACGAAAGTAGTAAATTTAATAAACATACTCTGCTTATTTTCAACGTTTTTAATAATCTCACTGTCACCGCACGCTTTAATAATTTCTGTAGTGGGTGTTGAATTTTTGCGCGTTTCGGCGATGATGCGTCGAGCGCGCTCCAATAGCTCGGCTTGACGTTCCTCCTCATTCTACACAGACAGTTTTACAAATTAATATTATAATTAATGTGTAACAGTCAGGTATAATGCAAATGAATGAAGAAATATTACCCTTGTCGGTGATGTTGAATTATCGCGCTTCACTTGCTCTAAAAGTTGCCGGGCGCGTTCCCTTTGCTCCGAATGGCGCGTTAGTAGTTGCTGTTAATCGAGAAAACAAAGAAACAAAACACAAGGTTAAGAAACATTGCACGCAAATTAAATACGAAAACAATTATTTTTGTGTGTGTTTGTGTATATGTTCGATTAATTTAACCTCACGATAATAATAGAAAATAATAATAAAAAACTAATTGAAAATCAAATTAGTAAAAATAACTCATACTAATATTGGTTAAATTATAATATATATTATTATAGCAAGACTTACCAATACCAAATTAAAAACAATCAAATAAAATGCGCTAAAAAACTAATTAAAAGAAAAAAAAATCGAAAATAAAAACTGATGACACAAACTTACACTACTTACAATGTTCGCCGTCTTCGGTAAGTCGCTACTAGCAATTTTCTCATTGTGTTGTTGCGTCGTGGCGGCAGACTGCACGTTATCGTTCTTGCAAATAACCGCATCTCCCTTGCCACTATTCTCATTGCACTTCACCGTTGTCGCATCGTCGCACTGTTCGTCATCCTCATCGTCCGAGCCGAACGGATCGGTCAGCTCTCTGCGTGTCATCAGCGGCGCTTTGCCCTGTATCTTTGCCGTCGTCACGGTGGTAGGCGGCTGTAATTTTGTCACTTGCGCCGCCTTATCATCACCGCCGCTCTTAGCATCGCCAACCAGATTCGGCGTATTCACTCTCAAATTGAGATGCAGATTCGCCTTTTGCTCGTTGAGCGTCGTCGCAGTCGTCGTCGTCGTCGTCGTGGTTGTCGTCGTCGTTTTGGCGTTGTTTTCGCTCGACGGCTTGCTCTGGTTGTTCTTATTGTTGAGCTCCTTGTTTTTACGTAGATTGAGTATCTCCTGGCCGAACAATTGTATCGTTACGTCGGTATCTTTATCGGTGTTGAATCGGCCGATTACGTAATTGCTCTCCTCCGATGTGCGTCCGATTTGTTGCACTTCCAGCTCCTTGCCGGTGAAGTGCGCGCGCAATTGATATAAATACGTCATCACAGCTAATTTATCTGGAACTGATACACAAAAAAAGCGTTCATCAGCAAAAGGGGACGAAATTTTCCAAAAACAGGTATATTCAATTTTTATCCAGCATTTATTACCATAATATGCCATATTACACTTACAGTTATGAAAATCTAAAATTTTACAGAAACATTAGTAAAATTGATATTATTTTTATACAGGG
>JARJDW010023353.1:0-18579 GCA_030264715.1 Adinopsis sp. GC000173 | reverse complement strand
ATTTTCGGCATTTCGATAGGTTTTCGCATATATTTTTATTATACACCAATTTCGAAAATTGCAACTTTTTTTGATTAATGCAACTTTTTTTCAAAAATCGTTTCAGAAAAGTTGCATTTATCGAAAATTTACTGTAATAACATTTTGCGTTCCAATATCAAATATTTATGTCCATGTTTTTAGTATTTCCCAATGCATTTATTTAACTTAATGGTGTGAAAATAACACTAGCTAATGACTTATATTCTTATTAATATTATCGAGAATGTTTGATTAAATTTGAAATGCATTCAGCATCAGTATAATCTATTTATTATATATTCAATAAAAATTAAAGTTAAGGTTACTCCTGCCGAGTTCGACGTTCTCGCTCTGTTACATGTGTTCCTTATGGGAAAAATTATTTGTATCTAAAGCAAGCCACAAGCATGTTATTGAAGGTATTGACTTCATTCAAAAAAGAAATTAAAGTTAAATAACATCCCTAGGCTAGTAGATGAAAGTTTTTTTGAAAAAAGCCTTTTTGGCACCAAAATTAGAATACAAAAAATACACTATTTTGCGTACATTTTCTGCGTTCTAATTTTGATATCAAAAAAACTTTTTTAAAAAAAAACGCTTATCTATCAGCCTGGGGGTGTTATTTAACTTTAATTTCTTTTTTGAATCAAGTTAATATCTTTAATAATAAACTCGTGGCTTGCTTTAGACGCTAATAATTTTTCCATAAGGAACACATGTAACAGAGTGAGATCGACGAACTCGGCAGGAGTAGCCTTAATTGAAATAACACTTTTGCAAATTTTTCAAGATTTGACGTTTCAAAATCACAGCCTTCTTGCGTTTTTAATACCATTGACAGTTTCAATATTTTTTAAACTAAACTACCAATTACACGTCTAGTTTTGGTCGGCATTGAAATTACCAGCCAACTATTCAAGCAATTTCTAAAATTTCGTGATACGATTCGAGTATTTTATGTAATCAGAAAAGTGCATTGAAATTAGTGACAACGTACTTTATCGTGTTATTTACCTATCAACCTTGTGCGAAACAAATCATTTTGAAATATACTTGCAATAATGGCATGTTTATGATGTGTTTAATTTTTGTTATTAACGCAATCAGAGGCAACAGCTAGATCTTACGCTTCACTAACACCTGTACAACCTGCTGTAGGTAAGCACACATATCTGTCGTAAAAACACAACGATCTGCGAAGATGGTTACATGTGAACCTGACAAAATAATCAACCGTTGAAACTAAATTATTAGTTTCTATATATATAATATAATTAATTAGTTCGCAACTTTAATGCCGTGTAATTGAGAACGCACCCTTATATATTGCATGAATATCAAACAATACGCACACGACAAACACACTTAGTTCACCTGTAGATTTTCTATTCATTGCACATTTTGTATGTGGGTCTTTTTGACAAACCTGATCTGACGTGATTTTAGTTACACCCCTTATATTTATGATGAATCATGCTCGATTCTCGTAATTTGATCATTACAAATAATTACTCAATAGATAGGTAGCAACACTTTCAACATGGACAAAAGTGATGTCACTTTGTTAGATCAGACATATCGTTTTTGTGTGCATATTGTTTGAAATTTGAAATAAACATTTGTAGATACTTATATTATTTAGTATGTAGTTGTAGTAACATTAGTTTTGTTTTTTTGGGCTAAATATATACAAAGTTCTTGTTTTGTAACTTGGATGAAAAATAAAAATTGTAAGCGTCGGGTAGATCACTTTCGCATTGAATTGATTTTTATTTGAATTCGGAGAATTTGTAAAATTATAATTGTAATATTTTTGATGAGTTTTTCAAGTAATGTCAAAATTAATGAAATTCTTACTTTATTTGTACGTAGATTATAAATTTACAGCAATTAATTTGACTGCTTTTTGTATACATTCAATATGTTTTAATTTTCGAACTAGACGCAATATTTTTCGTTGAATATGTTGTGTAAGATTTAAGGGGTGTACCGTATATACAGGTGGGGTGGTGTATGATACAATATAACCCTATTGCTAACAGCTCAATAGTTCAAAGATTAAGGGGTGCTTATACCTGCCCTAACTTTGATTCTTACATATTCTATTTTTTACTTTACTTTGATCCCGACCGAGTTTTTTGCTAATACTCAGTCAGTTTGATGCGTTACTTTGTTGAGTGATAAACTACCAACCAATTCATTCCCCGCATGTTTAATACACACGATTTTTATCCAAGCAATCATCATAAGAATGGTAACAATTTATCTATGTACATTTTAATATAATCATACATAATCATTATCAACAATTGTCATGATGGATCACTGCCATTTTATTTAGTTGCTTCAGAGGGTGAAACAGTGGCTTCACATCAAGGCTATCATGTGCAATACGTCGAACCGGAGATATATGCATCACAAACAAATGGTGGTCAGGCACAAATGTAAGAAAAATCGGATTGTAATTTAGTGTTATTTTTAATTAATGTGTAAATGATGCATTACAGGGCGTACCCGGTGTACACTGTGGGTGAATCTGGTACACTATATGCGAGTCAGGGGCAGTACTATGCTGCAAATACGGGCAACTCAGGAACATCCACCGCTGTCGGGTATGCGGCGGCTGGACACTATCTAGTACAACAAACCGTCGATGCTGAAAGTCTCATAGCATCTACAAGAAATTCGCCACAAACCACCAACGCGGTAAGATTTACACTTTCTTCTTGATAGAGAGTTTACTTATTTTTATTTCTTTAAATTTAATCATAAATGTAAGTTTAGAATAAATATCGAGTTTGTTTCAAATGCATGTAGATTTGTTAAATTTTGGTGTATGGTAGAATTTATTTTAAAAACTTATACTAACTGGGGTATATAGGAAACGAGCTATGTGGCTACGGCCACTGTGCATGCAGCGTCATCGACGGGGCAAGAAGAAGTCGGCTCTGCTCTAAGTCATGCTACTAGGGTTTCACCTGCTACTGTAAGTCTAATGCTAAACCTTCCTTAATATCGCTATTCAATGAAATGTGCATGCCTTCTTCTAAAAAATAATTTGGATTGCGAGAACTAACAGAAAATTTATTTCACGTTTTCTTAATCTATTTTACTAAAAAAATTAAAATCGATATGAAAGGTGATATAATATATTTGTGAATGTGCTGGGTGATTTAGCACTCTAATTACTTCAGCTTTTAATGACAAACTATCAAAACTGAAGCGCGTACATTGTTAAAATGTTTGTTATATGACAAACTAGACGCTCACTAATCCGCAAACATTAATATAGTTTCACAAAGTAAATTGTTCCCTATAAATGGGACCGGAAAATACTTTGCTTTAAAATCCAGAACAAAATAGATAAATACAAAATAGAAACCTACCTTATTGCCCCAATTTTCCATAATTTTCTCTAGTTTTAAATTTGGAACAAAATATATCCAATAAGTTTAAAATATCTTTACCTTACTTTGATGTATCCGCAATAATTAGTCTTTAGTATTTTACAAAACGAGCGCTTTTTATCTCTATGTTTCTTATGTAAAGTTACTACACGTTTAAAAAAAAAATTAACGGATATTTAAATAAAAACAAGTAAAAGATATTTCAAAAAAATAATTTTACCTATAGCAAATGCATATTTATTGTAGTTTTGATATTTATAACGAAAATTCTGAACGTCTGTTGTATGGAGACACTTCCACAGTTAAAACTCTGTCTAATATACACGGATTGATTTCATATGAGTAAGGAAAACCAATATTTTGTTTTGCTTACTTACTCTTATTGAAATAAATGTCGCATCTATAAAACTCAGCGTGTGCAAGGAGCCTAAATGTGCAATTCATTGTTAGACGTATTTGTAGCGATGCGACAACAATATGCGATACGATACGATAGTAATAAAACTTTCTGCATTATTTTTTATTAACCAAAATTGAAAAAAAATTCTTTCCCGACATCACTATTTGAACTTATCAAAGCACGTTAAAGCAGAACAGTTTCCTAAGGAGCTTGATTATGCGTATACGAAGTAACATACAAATCCATATAATCCTTTTTTAAAAGCGGCCTAAGTCTATTTTTGATTTTGTGTAGTTTGCTATTAATAATTGTTAATTATTTTAATTTTAATTGAAAATGTGCTGATTCCAATTATGCATCGTAACAGTGGAACATATTGCTAATATTTACATATATTTTTAATTTCTACTTTTTTATTATTTTTATTTTTATTAAACTGAACAAGTTCAATATCACAATCGAAGCCTCATATGTACTATATAGTATTAAAATAAAAAATTCCAACATATTTTTTTTAAATATCCGGTAATTTTTTTGAGCAGTGTATAAATTAGCTATATCATTTAGATATGTAGTTTTGTGTACAACAATACTAATAATTTACATGTAGGTGCAATGGTTAATGGAAAACTATGAAACGGCAGAAGGTGTTTCGCTTCCTCGTTCAACCTTGTATGCGCATTATTTAAGGCACTGCGGTGAGAATAAATTAGAGCCGGTGAATGCAGCCTCATTTGGAAAACTTATTAGATCGGTCTTTCTTGGATTGCGTACTAGACGTCTTGGTACAAGGTATTCTGTAGAAAAATACATAAAAAGTGCATCTATAATACGTATCTTTTTTTATAAGGGGAAATTCAAAGTATCATTATTATGGCATTAGAGTGAAACCAGGGTCATCATTAACTTCGGTTGAAGAAGCAACATCGAGAAACATGCCTTCGTCAAACATGCAGGGAAAAGTATCAGTTTCAAGAAGTTTTAAACGCAGTAGCGATTCAATCGAACAGAATATTCCAGTTAATGTCATATCTCAACATTTATCCTACCTTGGGGATGGAAGTAATGCAATACCAAATTTTCCCGATATTAATTTTACAACTGCATTACCCGACGAGTGCTGCATTGATGATGTTGATACTTTAAAGTAAGTTCTCTATGCAATATCTATATGACTTGATGTTATTGATAATGTATTATCAGATCCATTTATCGGGAGCATCTCGAGGCGTTTTTGGACGCCATTTTAAGTTTGGAGTTTGGAACTGTTGAATCGTTATGGCGCGAATTTTGGCGTTCACAGGATAATAATAACGGAGATGAATGCGAAGAAGAAAAATATTTATCAAAGTAAGTTAGTCAGCTAATTAAAATGACCACATTCACAGTTTTGTGCTAAGTTTACAAATAATTGTATGCAAATAGTGAGTAACGGAACTTTATTAGTCTTAATATTTCGTAATATATGAACGAGATAATTTGATTAAATTATTTAATTACAATATATAATTGTACATTGTCTACATTTAAATTATACGAAGAGGTGTTAAATTTCTATTTGTTTTCAGGTCAAAGTTATTTGCTTTATGTAGCTTAGAACCGATGCAAGCATTTATACGTCATGTAGATTTAACATTTTATCAGAATCTTATACAAGTTTTGGTGCCTGATGTATTAAAACCAATTCCTGCCACATTAACCCAATCTATAAGAAATTTTGCAAAAAGTAAGTACATGTCAAATACACATGTAAATAGAGCTAATTCTTATTACTTATTTTCAAAGGTTTGGAGAGTTGGTTAACAGCAGCGATGACTGGTGCTCCACCGGGAATGCTTAGCGTGAAACTCTCAGCTGTATCAGCATTTAGTTCTAGTTTACGTCGATATACATCATTAAATCATTTAGCACAGGCTGCACGAGCTGTTTTGCACAACAGTACGCAAATCGCACAGATGCTGGCTGATTTAAATCGTGTCGATTTTCATAGCGTTAGAGAACAAGCTTCCTGGGTGTGCCAGTGCGATCATGATATTGTCGCACGTTTTGAGGCTGATTTTAAATTAACACTGCAACAGCAAAATTCTTTGGAGCAATGGGCATCTTGGCTGAAAAATGTTGTAAAGAGCGCTCTTAAGCCATACGAAGGAAAACCTAATTTTTCTAAAGCAGCACGACAATTTTTATTAAAATGGAGTTTTTATAGGTAAACATTTTGACTTAATATTGATAACAATGTATACTAACCAGATACTTACTAGCTCGATGGTGATTCGCGATTTAACACTACGGTCAGCAGCAAGTTTTGGATCGTTTCATCTCATACGCCTTCTCTACGACGAGTATATGTTCTATTTGATTGAACATCAAGTTGCAGAGGCGACTGGGATCGTTCCTATTGCAGTGATGGTGGAAGGCATTGTAAGTTTTATTCACATCATATAAAAACTGTCCTATGCAATAGCATTAAAATCGCTCACTAATCATTTTTAATTCTTGTTTATAACCAACTCCAATTAATGACATGCTTTTTAACTTGCCTAATTATTGTTTGTTTAAGAAACAAGATATACTTCACAATAATCTCAGCATTTATGGCAATGACTCGATCTGTAACGGAAGTGGAACGGTGACAACAGCGAAATTAGGATGCGTTAGTCCTTCGGACACAACGAAACGCATGAAAATTAGCTAGCTGCCAACGGGGGCATCAAAATATATAATTACATTTCGTTAAACTTTTTTTAAAATCATTTTAAGTTCGTGGTTTATAAAACAAAGCGTATGCTGAATTATTTTTTCTTTTTGTTTAATTTATAAAAGTTCCAAAGTACGGATTTCACTTTATTGATTGATGCGCTTAAGAAAGAAACTTTAGTTTCAATGTGCAATTATTTTGTAAAATGTATGATAATTGTAAGTTATTTATTTAATTCGAATCACATTTGATTTTGATTATTTATACTATGTAAGTACATTGGAAGTATATGTGTTTTGCAATCATTTAATGGATGAATGGTGTTTGAAGTCAAATAACAAAAACGTAATAAAATATTCTAGCATGATCGAATTGACGTATTCGATTAAAAAATTATATGCATGCACTAATGTGATTTTGTTTATTAATATAATTGTCTTATTTTCAATTTTCTATGTAAGTAAATTCTTAAGCTAGTTTATCTAGCCTTTTAAACAATAATTTTTCATTTTAATTCTGATAAATTAGCTTAAGAATCTATTTTACTTTGCTCAAAAGTGTAATCCATCCATTAAAATATATATACAACAAACACAGATAAAAACAACGCAGGGTATATAAAAAAGAATAATTCATGGAATTAGTACAACTGAAAGTAAAAAGTTTTGCTATAATAAATCAATCTCACCCTCGTTATTTTAATACATTTTGCATACATGACGCAGTTAGAATAAAATACAATTGTTTCTAATTGAATCAAATTGAATGTAATAACTTGAAAGATAATACAGTACATATATAGTTTTTTATATTAATGAAATAGCTGCACATTTCTACAAAGGTAAAAAAAATATTTTAAAAAATCGTACAATAACAGGGTATTGGTAATAAAAGTTATTCAAAAATACTACAGATTTTATGGAAATAATGCAATAGAGAAGTTTTACTTTCAAAATTAGTAGTATTTATGGATAATGCGTGTCTTTAGTGTTAATCAATTAATAATTAATTATCTTTATAGATTTATGTGCAGTTTAAAAAAACAATAATAAACAGGAAAACAAACAATGTTCCCAACCAGATGCCTCATGTAAATTTTTCTATATTACATGTTTAAAGGATAAGACAATTTAAATATAATATAAATTTTGTATTTTAAGTGTGTGCTCTTGGTGAATAGTAATGTTTCCACCGACAAATTATTGATAAAGAAAACTTTATGTGCTTAATCGATGTGTGATTTGCCAATATATAATGATATATAGCACTTATTTTTTATTTAATTTCAGTTTCGTGAAATGTATTTAATGATTTTTTTTGTAAATTTGGAAAATCCTTAAGTACATTTCTGGTACAGATAATAAGAGTATATTTAGAAAGAAATTCAGTGTATTTTTGTAGGTGTCTTAAAAATGAAAACAAAAGAATACTGGGTAAAGTTTCTATTATAATACAATAAACATGTTATTAATTAGTTAATTTAAATCAATTTGATTTTATAAATACACTTATTATTGGTAATATCAATAATATTATATTTTTTTGTTTTTGTAAAATGAACAAAATAATAAAATCCTAGTCATGTGTTGTTATGCTTATTTAATTCTAATTTACTTAATTACTTCATTTTTATGGTGGCTACCCAAAAAACTTTTACTATTTAAACGATTTCATGCATGGGTATTTTTTAAATGGTTGCCTTACAATAGTAATTCTAATTATAGGGATTATTAGCTGTTTTTTATTTCAATTATAGCACTTTCACAAAAATATAAAGTAAACAAACAACTATAATGTTTCAAAGAACAATATTAACGTGTAAACAATGTTTTGATTCAACATCCTCTATGTACATAAACACGGTCGATCCAAATCCAAAATATTTTCCACAGGTGCCTTTAAACATCGTCTTATGGTTTACAAGTTGTCTGCTTCACGTCTTCTAAAGATTAAAGGCTTATTTAACTTGGTTGAACCTAGTCGTCTTCAACATTTTGCGTTTATGATTGATTATAATGTACTTAGTTGATAAAAATAAAGTTGTAGGCAAGTATTTCTAATACATTTATTAAAACTTATAAATACTTATACACATATAATATTGCAATAATAACTAGTTCTTAATAAATTTCTAAAAATGGAATATAAATTATAACAAAGTTTTGTGGAAAAAAATTAACAACAAATTTTTGTCATTCAATAAAATCGTATAAGATATAAAACATTCATGTTAAAAATTTATAGTTGGTCCATTAAATAAATTGTACTTTTATTTATGCTTAACATATTTTAAACATCCTTGATTTCATTTTGTAAATATTCATATTTGTTTCATTAATTAAAACGTATTAAATATTATTTTAGTCAAGTAAACACTAAACATTTACTAATTCCAACCATTATTTGTTGTATCGCATCCTCTAAACACTTTCGACATCAAATTTTTTGTCTGCTATTAAATATTGCTTATATAAATAATTAAAGCATTACAATACTTTTATGCTACCGTAAAAGTTCCATCGGAGTATTAATACTTTTTTTTATTCTGTTTAAATTTATCATTCTAAATTTTAATGGCTATATAATAATATATATTTTCTTGTTGTTTCTTATAATAAAAAATCTTACAAAGAGTTGTTTTTATAATATATATGTATAATATATAAGAAAAGTATTAAATAGCACAGTTTTGATTAAATATTTGAGCCTCCTCCTCGAAAACAAAGGAGTTTCACATCAAATTTACCACGTTTTTGTTTAATTATTTATATATATTTATGTACATAGAATTCTTTCAAAAATAATACAAATAAACAGCCCAAAAAACACTACATTATATAATGTATGTATATAATATTAGTCGAGAAGTTTATAATATTCCTTGCTTATTAAATATGTGTCAACACTACAATTAATTTGGCATATCTCAAAGTTTCAATCACAATGTAGTGACTCGCAGAAAGTTTAATGAGAAAAGAACAAAAAAATGAGACAGTCACTTCATGTCAGTAAACAGTCATCGATGAATTATTATTTTTCATGTTTTTCGTTTTTTTAACGATTTGTGTGAGTATGTGATTTTTATGCATTTTTTTTTAGATTTTTTGATTATTTTTTTTGTTTGTTTTGTTGTTTTTTTCTTGTTGTATGAGTGTGTTATTTAATATCGTTCGACTTGTTCATCCGTGGCTGGTTTTGCGCTGTCGAGCGCCTTTCCCTACAATTGCTCGCTTACGTAAACCTTCGAGTCGCCTCGAAGATTGGGAATGCGAACGGCATATGATATTAAGATTCCAAGAGCGACAAAAACCATACCAAGCGCATTGACAACGATTCCTTGCTCCGGGAATTTCGAATAACTATCCCTGTGTGATTAATTTATAATTATATTAATTAAAAAAATATATTATATTATATATTAAATCTAATTTTATAATAGTAATGATCGATATAATAAATGCAACATGCGCCAATAAAAAAATGACAAAAAACGAGTAAAAAAGCTAAAACATGCGTTTGCTTTAATCAATCATGAACATACATACATTGCTGATTGGCTTAAATCTCGTATAAATAAAATAAAAATAAAATTTACTGTAATATTAATATCAAATCAATTTAAACCAATCATATTTATATTATATAAAAAACAATAATTTCTGGTCAACACAATCAAATTTGTACGGTTTACATGCTAAACTTATCGGCACAAAACTAGTCTTTGCAAACACTTTTCCATAAAAAAAAACATCGTGATGATTTAATTTAAATACGCACTTAATTTTTATCTATTGTTACATACATTTAGAACGAACGGATTAGAGAGAACATATTGTAATACGTAGAAATACATCAAACACGTAAAATGTAATTAAAATAAAGGAATTAATGGTCTCGGATCAGAACATGCGCTCTAAATCGGAACTCGTCTCGTTGCAGGATGTATGACATAAGGATTGCTATCGCTATTAAAGTCATGCCGATTGCATTTATAATGATGCCCTCCTCGGGTAGGCGGCTGTACGAGTTGCTACAAACAAAAAACAAAACATAGAAACATTATATAAAAGCTAACAAACACAAAATCGGTATAGATACGTGAACAGCGCGCAAAAAAGCGTACACGCATTCACAATACAAATATGCGATCATTTTGTAATAAATTCCCAACAAACATCCTTGACATTTTCCCAGCCAGAAAAGTGTCTATTAATTATTGATAGTTTGAGCCAGTCTGCTAGTGAAAATAATAAAAAAAACGTGATGCATCAAGCAGCTAAACGAAGTTCAACAACCATTCCACAAAAAAATATTTTGTTTTCTTTGGTACGGTGATATAATTTCTCTCCGATATAGGTAGAATGAGTAATTACGTACCCAAGTGTGAATAGGACCTTTTCAGTGAGACCGGTAACGCAAGCGGCGATGGCCAGCATGAATGTGGTCAGGCCAAAGGAAGCATGAATTGGAACCAAGGCGGCGCGGAAAGCGGCTGTTGCACCTTCACAGCATAACAGGACCAAGAAACTGAAGAAGCCGACGACGAACTATAAATGTGAACAAAAAAAAACGTACAATAATTAATTACGTAATGAAACCACCCACATTAATAAAAGCGCAAATTGACGTATTAATCATCCAATTTAGACCGAATGAATTCACATTTCGCACGCGAACGAAGCGAAGGCGACGTGAACTCTAGTCTGCTACAATTAAACCGAACGTAAAATTGATCAATGAGAACAATTGTGTATACGGTCGACGCATTTTCGGCGGCGTAAACTTTCTTTCGTTATGGTGAAAGCATCGTTCGCCGTTCGTCGATGACAGCAAAGTTGCGAGGCATGATGTAAAAGTTATTCAAATAGGTACTCGCTGCTGCCAATTATAAAAAAATATATGTATGCAATGACCTTTTACCAGCCAGTTATTTGCACCGCATATTATTACATAAACAAAGATGAGAACATTGTAAGGCAAGCATAATTTTTCGAAAGAAAAAAATCTATCTATGTTGCAGCCTATACATGATGTAATTAAGTCGATATTCGCGTCACTCATGCAAATTTTTGATTGAAACTTCATTAAGGAGCGCATTGTGAGCTTTAACGCGTTAAAATTGAATTCGATCGGTTGTAAACAACGCCAAAACATAACCAAAAGGAAACCTTATGTTACAAAGTCAACTCTAAAATGGTTAGTTCATTGTTAATTTTTTTGTAAAAACAAATACAAAGTATAATGAAAAATATTTTCTGTTTAGATACTTGTTATAGATCATCGATTGTGTACTACTAGATGATGTTTTATTCAATAAAAAATTCTGGAATGCGTTCTGATACTTGCATTTGCAGATTTATTTTTTATTTATTCCAATATTCTTATTTTTATATAAAATTTCGCTTTTTAAAGGAAATTACGAAACTGTCAAGAAAATCGATTTGAAAATAACAAAACTGTGCAAAAATCTGTCAAAAAGTATCAAATTTGTTATTTTTTCCTCTTCAATTTTCGCATTATCTAAAATTTGTATAAAAAGTTTATTAATTTTGCATTTTTTGCTTAAATTTGCACTATCTTCTTCCGATTCCAATGTAATTTCACTAAAATAGGTCAAATTCTATCGTTTTTAGCTCAAACAACAAAAATATCAACTAATTTCAATTGAGCATGCAAAAGATGTACCAAATATGGAGCACATTTTGACATTTTTCTACAAATTTAGTGTAATTACTTGTAAATTAGTTCTAATTATAGTTTCATATCTAAATAATTATTATACTGCTAAAAAATGTGCAAATAACTGGTGTAAACGGTGTTTTAACTATTTGCGTAAACTTAAAATCTCTTTGAAAATTTGCAAAATTGAAGCCCAGTTGATTTCAGTTTCTTTCTTTATTCCTAGAATGATTATGTTGAAAACAGGTTGATATGGGCGTTAATTGTTACGCCACTGGATTTTTGATTGTGCATGCAGTTTTGTCTTCGGTACCGTTAACCATCGAATTCCATTAACACATTATCACACAAATGCAATACAATTGCGTAACATTAACCAGTTTTGCCCCTCTCTGCGCACCGCCGTTCGTCTGAATGAGAATGCAAGAAGAAAAAATCGTACGAACGTGCGAGTACGTTCTTTAGGACCACTCCCATATTCCACCTGCTTAACATATCACGAAAATATTACGTGCGAGGAAATCGCACGCTGTGGGCGCTTGCTCGTTCGCTCGCTTTTCACACTTTCGCAGTGTTGTTACTCACTTGTATCGCGAACAGACCCATTGTCACCAGACCGATCCAGCTGTGCAGCGAGTAGAAGTTGGGAATCGCTTCCGGCCGGCGTAGATTGTGCGTGTCGAGCACGGCGAGGAAGCCGATCGCCACACATGGAATGGCGAGCGCATGGAAAACGGTGTGCAGCAGCTTCACGTAGATGCGTCGACAGCATCTGCATATGCGGTAGAGTAAGATTGCTGCAAAACAAAACAAAAATAGAAATTATCAACATTACATGGAGGAGAAGAATTAGGAGCCATTGTCTCAGCGATGGAATGTAATGCGATGAAGGATTATTATTAGAGAAAACGTGTTTGTAATACAACACGATTCGAACGCCGCCTTTCAAATGCAACAGCGTTTTATTGAAGGAAAGGTAGTAGAGAAGTGACCTTAAAAAACTGGCATTTTCACCTATATTAATGCATTGAATTTCTCCCAGTCTCAATATACAATAATAAAAAGCATATACCTACATGTACATGTACGTATATGTATGCATGCGGTGATGGAACAAGTGTTCCTCTTATAAAAATTGAAATGCTAATTAGTCTCGACAGCGCAGTGAAAAATAACAAAAGCCACTCACAATTACCGTAAGCAGTAAGCGTGGAAAATCTTAAATTTCACTTTAAATATGACAACAACAATAACAAAGTAGAAGTGTTTTTTGCCTGCCTTCTTTACACTAAAAATGCATTTACATTATCTACACCCGAAAACAAAAAACACAAAAACAATTTTTCTAAAAAAATATACATATATACTTTAAAACTAGATTTTTTTGTATCCAGTCAACATAATTATCACGGATGACGTTATATAACATTTGCATTCAATGCCATTGCAGCAATTTTGCAATTTGTTCATGTGACATTCATCTGGATTAGTAGGAAGTGGCATTATCAATATTTATAAGAAGATTTGTTGCAAATGATTATGTCATAACTTATCATACACTTGTACTTTTTATTTTTTTAATATAATCAAATCTTGTATCCAGCCGCCAATGATGGAAATGCGACATGGAACGCATTTTTTATGCGTGTCCGATGTTGTTTAACAACGAATGTTTGCCGGCAACATTAAAACACAGACAAAATAGACAAAGCATAAATATGAAATATTAATATTCCGTAATGATAACGATGTGTGTGTATGTGTATAGTTTGTTCACCACCAGCATGTTTAATGTCAAGTGCATTATTTATCTACTATTTGTGTAGATTCATACGTCGTGAATGTAATAGGAAAGGGATTTGACCCCAATGCACGCAAACATTTTCATTTGGACAACGACGCTTTTGTCTTCCGTCCGAAAACGAAAAGAAGAATCTCAGTTTCGAAAAACGATTAATATTTAATTCATTTGCTTTCTAGGATTATATGCGAAAACTATCTTTTAACTTGCGTCTCATCAAATATTTAGGCCGGAATCCGTCGACAAAACTCAGTTTTAGTTCTAACGTTGATGTTTAATTTAATGAAAGATTGATGGGTAAAATTTTATCAAACATTTACTTAAACGCTTTGCAATAAAACTTAGCTTTCATTTTAAATTTAGTTTAAAAGAATAAGACTTCAATAAGTAGTTTAACGAAAGTGAAGTTACCCAATGTTGTCATAAAAAGTGGTCAAATTCACATGGCCATATTTTAGCAACTATTAACACTAGAAGCATCTTTTGGGAATTTTGTAAATAAAACTTAGCTTTAAATACACGGTGATTTTAAATAAAGGCGTAGTACTTCAATAAGTATAGTAACAAGATTGAAGTTACCCCAAGGTATCTTAGAGTAATTGTTTTTATAAAAAGTGCTTAAATTCACATGCCCACGTGTTAAACAGACACCTTCAACTATAATCGGCCACAAAAATGCTGCCATTTATTTACAATAATAGTATTTTTAAACATAGTTTGTTAAAAAATATTGTATATTAATAAAAATAGATTAAATGGTTACAAATCGGTTGTAGGTATATTGTTGCTCGATATATCTATAATTGTCAATACATATAGGTTATTAATATGTTTATTCTAAAAATTTTCTAATAATATGTTGGTTTTAATATTAAGGATTTAATTGGTAACAAAGCGTATTTTGACATTTATTTTGTTACCACCACTTGGTAAATGATACGGTATAAATATTAGCAATATAAAACATTTCAATAGTTTGCAAACGAATCAAATGTTTTATATTTCCAATATAACAATATTTAATGTGAGGCTAACTAAATGCATTATTTTAAATTAATCCATCTAATAATGACCGACTCAATGATGGCACAAAAAACGTTAATATTTTGTAAAATGAGTATTTTTATGTTTTCAGCATATAAAAAAAACCTTTGTAGATTCAGATTGGATTTAATAATTGCAACGTTTGCCAAATATAAAACATTTAAATAGTTTGTAAACCAATCAAATGATTTATATTTCTAATATTTGTATTTTGACAAGTACTATCAGCGATTCAGGAGCCACTCTAGAAATTTCAAGTAAATTTGAGCTCAGTGCAACTTAAAGCAACATTTACTTGCATGCGAGATAATCTAATCGTAAGTAGATGTGAGAAGATATTTAATATTGTATTTTCATTATTAAATTGGGACAGGAAAAATAGTGGGTAACTTCATAGTCCATGAAAATGTATATTCACTGTAATATAGTATTGCAACATGTGAAAATTATGACATTTAGTTTGTCAAAACTCACGATTTATACAATTTGATTGAACTATTTCTTCCAGACGTGATGAAATTTCAAACAAACATTTAATGTTAAAGAATTCTGGTCTTAATCAATTTAGTAAATATTGAAATTTTGTCTGCTTCGTTAAATCAACAGTAATAATAATGAAAAAAAATCTAAATATAATCTGCGAGCGTAAACATTTTTGAGCAGCAACCTTCCGCATTAGGTGAACAAAAAAAGAAAGAAAGCGAAAGTGACATTAACAAAAAGTGCTTTTTAATGAGGCCCTACGTCCCTTTTCCCCCATGTTTATTTATAGTCGCCCAAGAAGCGTCGAGTATTTGTTTGCGTCGCGTAAAATCAATGCACTATTGGAGGTAATTGACATGCTGTCGTGTATGTTTGTATGTATATACTTACAGAATCCGCTGAACGTGATGAAGCCGGCGACCATCAGCACCGGATGCAGATTGAATTGCTTATTGATGTCCTCGCGCCACGCGAATCCGTCGTGGTAGTAGATCACCCAGAAGAGTGTGAGGGCGAGCGAGCCGAGCAATAGTACGCTGGCGAGGACCACCACCAGCGTGTACTCCAACCAGCTGCCGCAACCCCATTCGTTCTCTTCCTCGTACTCTCTGTGTCTGCAAAAACAACATTTACGATTATTAGTTATATATAGCAATAAACTCTATAAATAGTATCAGAAAAATTGGTTTATCGCTATATTATTGGGGTGAAGATTCCCCGAGAGCTTTACGCCGAATTAACTTACTCTCAATTCATGCAGTGTGCAAAAATTAGAACGTAAACAAGGCGAATGTTAAGCGAAATACCAATAAATGCTTTAAAGAGGCCTATAAAGATTTTACCACGAAGTGAACACAATTGCTAATTACGTATTTTATTGTCGAGCCTGAAATTGCCCTTAATTCATCGAGCATGGCACTAGAATTGCATCAAGTGCTATCTAGTGATAGAAGTACAGTGCCAATCAGAAAGCAACGGCCTATTAAAGCGATGACAGTAATTTTAGTCATTTCTTTCTGAAATAGTAATTTATATCGATTGTCTCAATACGACAAATGATATGTGCACTTACAAATAGGTTTTATGAATGAATTGTTATTTTTATGTCTTACTTTTATTTCTCATTATCATAACAGGCTGCATTATGAAAATAATGTCGATTTGCATATTTTCATAGAGGCTTTATAAAAATTTCAGTAAAATTTGGCAAATGTAATAATAATTTAAGAGGATGGTAATCAAATTTTTTAAGCTTTGCGCTTTGGATATCTAAAAACTAGGTCGGCTTAATTTGCTTTTTGTATTTTAAGTTATTTTCCGGAGAATTATATCCTTGTTTGAGAATCTCTTCTCAATAAATTTATAATGTTTGACATTAATTCATTCGTTTTATGAATAGATTATTGTTTTTATATCTTCTTACTTTTATTTTGCACTGGAATAAATGATTTTATTATGCAAACGTTGCTGCTTTGAACGATTTCATAGAGACGTTAGAAAGGTAAAATAAGGGTTTTATGAAAATTTTAACAAAATTTAGCAAATGTAATAATAATTTAAGAGGATGGTAATCAAATTTTTTAAACTTTGCGCTTTGGATATCTAAAAACTAGGTCGACTTAATTTGCTTTTTGTATTTTAAGTTATTTTCCGGAGAATTATATCTTTGTTTGAGAATTTCTTCTCAATAAATTTATAATATTTGACATTAATTCATTCGTTTTCTGAATAGATTATAGTTTTTGTAAGTTCTTACTTTTATTTTGCACTGCAATAAATGACTTTATTATGCAAACGTTGCTGATTTGAACGATTTCATAGAGACGTTAGAAAGGTAAAATGAGGGTTTTATGACAATTTCAACAAAATTTAGCAAATATAATAACTTTTTAACAGGATGTTCATAAAATTTTCTAAGATTAGCGCTGTGGATAGATAAAAAGTAGCACAATTTTAATTTGTTTTCGTTTATATGCCATTTTCAGGAAAATTACATTTTTGTTTATATCTTTTATTAATAAATTTGTTATGGTTGATTTTAATTCATTCATTTTATGAACAGATTATTATTTTTATATCTTCTTAGGAACTTTTATTTTGCATTGGAATAAATGACTTCATTATGCAAATGTTGTCGATTTAATCGATTTATAGAATTTAAACTATTTTCTTGATTGATATTACAACCAAATTTATATAAAATTTCTAAGCTTTGTACGTTTGTTGGTCTTTGCGTTTTTAACTAGGCACATAGTAGAAATTTAATTTGTTTTGTTTATTTTTTCGATTTCATGTTATTTTCTGGACAATTAAGGTTTTTGCTTTAAAGAAATTTATATTGCTATGTTTCAATGCAATAAATTATATGTTACAAATGAATAGTCATTTTTATGTCTTGTAACTCGCGTCTTACATATATTTTGCATTCAAATGAATAATTGCATTATGGAAATGTTGACGTTTTGTACGATTTATACAAGTGGAGCTATTTTCTCAATTGGAAAAAGTTAGGGTTGTGACATTTGCAGAGAAAAAAGTTTGGCGTCTAAATGTCATCAAAATTATTTATTTCCCAGATTGCAAATGAATTGTTTTATTTATTCACTGTATTTAAAAAATGTTAAAAAAGATGTGTTGATGCCGTCGACTTTCGAAATCATCCGAACAAAGTTAGATTGCAACCCCAAAATATTTTAATTGTTTTATTTTTTTAACGTGTCTTACCTATGTTTTTTGTTTTAGCTATTTTCTGTATTGATGAGTTAGAAAGATGAAGATTGCAAAGAAATATCAATTCCATAAAAATTTACACAACATTTATTATAATAATTATTTAAAAGCATTAATGTTAAAATTATTCAACAAGTTTATCCTTTTAAAACAAAACGATTTTTAATTTGCTCTTGATATTGTTGGGAAGCAATGTTTAGTTGAAAACCAAAGGATAGGTGTAACCGCTGATGCGCAATTAGCATTCACAAACATTTAGATTTGCTAATTACTATGCTAAGCAGAATAAAAGTCTAAGCAACAATGCAAGAAGAAT
>JARJDW010023347.1:0-26547 GCA_030264715.1 Adinopsis sp. GC000173 | reverse complement strand
ATATGTGTGTGTACACACGATGCTGATAGATATTTACATAATGACACAAAACCACGTCAACAACGAGGTAAAAAAAATTAAACGCAAATAAATTATATATCAATCAATTTAGGTGATGATTTTTCAGTTAAATATTGTACTGTACGTGCCTGAAAATGTGTAATTTAGGACTAGAGCGCAAATAGATTTGTTTAGGATAGCTATTTATAATTGGTGCAATTTTTCATTTATTATTGCTAAAAATATTTAAAGAAATTTATAAAAATTATATACTTTTTAGATTATTACGTAACAAAAATCCATTTTTCAGCGAATTTACGTCAAGAAAATTTATAATCATTTCAGTTTCAGGCCGCTTTTTAGATTATTTGTTAATTCTATATATGTTGTATGTTTTTTCAGCAACCAAATATTTATACAATTTGCAGTAATTTTGTTGTAATTAAATATGGTTAAAACAACACACCACCAGCGCCACGCTGGCAATAATTATTTTTTAATGAAATTATACGCCGGGAGTGTATTTTTCAGCAGGTAGGCCCTTACGAAATGATATAATTTCATAATAAAATACAACAAAAAAATTTGTTTGCTTAGGCATTGTTTTGCAACAATTATTTCGTCAATCAAAAACGTTGCGATGATGATTTTTTGCGCATTTGCATAGATCGCATTAATTAAATTGCAAATTAGCAAATTGACCAACAATCGCCATATGTTATGTTTGATGTGACAATACATTGGGGCCGAAAGCGATTTTATCATCCAGTCTGGTTGGTTTTTCGATTCTCGACGTGTTGTCATCGTCATCGTCGTCGTCGCGTTAAATTAAATGGGTATTTCAATCTTATAAAATAAACATTTGAGAGAACGAACAGCGTTACACTATTTTCTATATATCTATATATATATAATATAAATTTTAAGAAGTAAACGTTTCGAACAACAGCAACAATCTCGCATTTCATGTGCCATTCCAGCCACGTAGCGTAGCGTGTTCAATTTGGCATACAGTTTACTTCTATTCGCTATGTGTGTGTCTGTGTGTGTGTGGCTTATTTCTTTTTGTTATTTTTTGGCGTTTTTCGACCAACTGCATCATGATAGGATGTTGTTTTATTATTATCGATATGGAGGAAACAAGTTTGCCATCATCATCATCATCATCATCATCGATGCGTTGCGTTGATATTCCATTCATCGAAATAGTAAATTTTACGCACGCTATTAAATTGATAAGCATCTTTAATCGAAAGTTTTGATTGTATTGTTTATTGGCTAGGCATTTGCAAAACGCAATCGCGACTGAAAATCGTGTAGCGACGAAACAATCGCCCAGAAACAAAAAAAAATCTTTAAAATCATAAAATTAGCATATTTTTGATACATTTTTGAAATATTTTAATGGAATTGTTTATTGCTAGTCGAGAATATAAAAAAAATCATACATTTATCGCATTTTTAATAAATTTTGTGTAGATTTATGACAATTTTGATAAAAAATTGTGCGCGACTATTTCGCAAAGAAATATAATATTCCTTAAAATGTTAATAAACAAAGGCACAAGTTTGAACTATTTGCGATGGCAAATAAGAGTGATATTTTAGTTGATTGCTGCAATGTAGAACGTTTTGAGCCAATAAATATCCGAAATCAGTTGATTTAAGTGAGTTATTTGGAAAAATGTCGTATGAAGCAAGTAAATAATTAATTTTTGAACGATTTACGATCGCGAACTGTAAAGAAAAATGATATTTTAGTTGATTGTTGCGACGTTAATGCGAAATGTATCCACGAATCAGTTGATAATTTGAAAAATATCATATCAATTAGCAATTTTGTTAATTAATAAACAAAAGCACAAGTTTGAACGATTTACGATCGAAGCCTGGCAAAGAAAAGTGATATTTTAGTTGATTGCTAACGGTTCGAGTAAATAATTATGCGAAATTTATTAGTTAACGATAACGCAATGAGGAAACGTAATGGTTTTTTACTTATTGTTGATGCATGATTTAGCACCCCAAAGAAATGCTCATAATAATTGAGATGATAAAAGTGTACAATATGCGCACAAAAAACATATAGTCGTATATAGAGCACCTAACGTATATAATTAGATTTTTGTGTTGTAACATTTTGAAACGGAACACTCCCTAATTAAGCGGAGTGATAACAGCAATTATAATATAAAATGTGTCTTTGGGGTGGGTTGTAATTACAATGGCTTGCGCTCGCATACACTCATGCTCACACACACACGAAAGGGTGCGCCCGGTCGTCCCTTAGTTCCACACATAGGTATACTATTTGTCAACTGATAGTTGGAAAATGTATAGCTAGGTGTATTAATAAGAATTACTTAAAAACAAACTATAATACTATATATGTGCAAAAATCTATAAAATGTTTTATACTATATCGCATTATGTGTGTGTGCTTTAAACCAGCCAGCCAGCACAAAGGAATGGTTTTTTTCTCTCGCTCGTTGCTTGGTGGTCGTGGTCTTAAAAGCATATTCAATTTATGTTATTACATGAGCGCAAGTTATAGGAAAGCATAAAATCCGTGGGTATTTCGTTCTTCTGCTGCTGTTGCTTCTTCTTTTTGGCCAAAAAACACCTACACGCGAAACAAAAACTTGTTCTTTAATTAAAACCAAAAACAAAATCATTTCGATGGCATATATGATAATTTTCAGCGACATAATCATCCATTTGCGCCGTAATCCGATTTGATATTAGCGTGTTGTATGCAGTTTGATCCGAAAACCGAAACTAAAACATCATGAGATTGCGTCGCATCGTCGTCGTTGTAATGTGTCAGCGCGGTTTATGGAAAACGTCTACGGGGAGATCGGTTATGATCATCTTCGCATCATGAGGATACGTTGCCTGCTGCAAATCCTGCATCTATACATTAAATTAGCAAAACGACGACGCCGACGAGAATGCATTGCGAGAGAGAGCAACAATAGCAAAAAAAACATGTATAAGAAGAAATGGTGGCGTTGTCGTATATTATTACGATACACACACATATTTTATATTTGAATGCCTCACATATTGTAAATTATAAATTTGAATAAAATTTCTGCATGTTGTATTTTTTTTGCAGCGCGCGCGCGCGTTCTCTCATTTTACGACGTGATGCGAATGGGGGATCGCCTCCGCACAATGACAAAATACTCTTAAACTGGCAGTTGTTTAAAAGGTGCATTTCGTATATAAAAATGTAAATCCATGTTTTTATTGAATTATATAAAAATCGTAAAAGTGCGCGGAATGAATATATGGCATGCTTTTGGGCCCTTACATGAAAATTAATTAAAAATACCGGAAAGTACACGCTGCATTGTAACATTTTTAGGAAATTTTTATGTGTGCGTCCGATTTTTAGTCACTCCACGACTGTCAATATACAGAACCATTAATATTTTACTTTATTTCCCTAAAATTTATGATATTTTTCTAGATAATTAACTCAAATCAACTGATTTCGTATATTTATTTGTTCAAAACGTTCAATTAAAATATCACTTTTTACTGACAGGCTTCGATCGTAAATCGTTCAAACTTGTAACTTTGTTTATTAACGAAGTTGTTAATTAATTATTTACAATATTTTTCTAGATAACTAACTCAAAGCAACTGATTTGGCATATTTATTGCTCAAAACGTCGAACAATCAACTAAGATATCACTTTTCTTTGCCATTCTTTTATCGTAAATCGTTCAAACTTGTGACTTTGTTTATTAACGAATGTTAATTAACTATTTACGCGATATTTGATAAATGACTCAAATTTATGTGTTGTTTTTTTAAGCGATTTGAACTTGAATTAATTGTGATAGCAGTGAAGCAACAATTTGCGGAGAGTAGTAAAGTGCATTGTATAAAGTAAAGTGCACCACCACATATTAAAATTTTATTTTCTTCGTAAAGTAAACGCGTAGGTAATTGACGTGTGAGAATAAAATATCCGAACGAGCTTTTTCGACTCGACAATGACGACAATGGGGAGTGAGTGAGTGTGTGTATTTATTATTCGTGGCATCGTCTAATCCAACATCTGTAAGTTATTGTATGATTGATAAAGGGCGCCGTATCTCATACGAAATGCGACGATCAAACAATGAAGGTATTTTTCCGCTAAAAATTATGTTTCGCTCGGCAGTCACGTTTTTGGCAGTAGTAGTTGCGCGCCCGATGCGCCAGGGGAACATGTTTGGGATATTGGATAACTTCCGAGAGCGCGAGCAGGAAAACTTAAGGAACAATCCATAACTATAAAGAACTCTCTCCTCGTCGTTCGTTCGTTTCGTTCTGCAACTCTCGAAACGAAATTCTTCATTGATACACACAAAAGATAAGCGAGTCGAGTGCTTTTCCGCTCTTCTTGGCGCGGTGGTTTTTCGGAGCCCGCCAACAACCATCCACTCGAAATTGACTCAAATTCATCGCGAATCTATTTATTAACTACCAGCCAGGCTGGCTTTTAAGCTAAGCTAATAATTTACGTGATTCATTTCGTTAAACACGCCCAATTCAATAAACTACAACAATAATGGTGACTTATTATATTTTTTTAACTAAAAGCTCTTTCAATAAACATAAAATATAAATGCGATGTTGCTGCTGCTGCTGCTGCTGAAACATTTCTCTCTTTCTATACACAATATAACAAGCTATAAAAATATATTATTATTTTTTCTTTTTTGGATGAGCGAAGAGAAAAAAAAGTTTTTGAATAGCAAAAAAACGAACGTCGAAGAGAGACGATGCGATACAACTCCCTTTAATTATAAATATCCACATTCAGGGCAGCAAAAAAACAAACAGCAGAGTGGAGTGAGTACGTAGCGCACAGCGCAGATTGTTAGCAATATTTTCTTTATTGTAGAATATAATACAAAAGGCATGTGCTTTGACATAAATGAGAAGTACCATTATTAGGTCAAAGTAATTTTCTTGTTCATTGAATTTCGTTTCTTTCGCAACGGCGCAGGTTTTTCAGGAGGGATCCTTTTAACTTGATCAGACATCTGCGTCCCCAGTACCCCCTCACCCCTCATACACTCATTAATTTTTGGGCGCGTACATAAACTTGATGATGCACAATTAATTCCGATATTGGGATTGAGTTAGCAAACTACTTAAATGTACCCCTAACTTGGTTAACGATGGTATTTGCACTCGGTAATATATCGATGATTTAATTTGTCATGTATATGTATATACACATAGATGCAACGACAGCTAATTAAAGCAGTTCTGGCGGTGAGTTGTTTTTTTTGTTGGTGATTTAATAAAATGCTGTGCGCGCAGGAATAATTTTTTCCGCTCGGCTGCGAGAGAACGAGAAGAGAGCATCGACAGCTGCTACAAATAATATTGATATATTAAATAAGTTTGGGGATTCTCGATTTTTCAACTAATACTTTTAGAACTACAACATCAATTTAAAGTTTTTAAATTTGTACACGTCAAAGATATGTATTTTCCATTTTCGGTTTGCAACATTTATTGCTTCGCTCGCAACACATCGAACGCGCGCCGCCGCCGCCGCCGCTCAAGAAGAAAGTTTATCGCCTCGGTGTGTTAATTTACTAACGCGCATGTTATTAAAACATAATTTTACGTAAAAAGGAGCAAAATGTATATGTAAACGGTCAATATTTCTAAAATTCCGACAATTTTCAACTTAAAATTGATTAAAAATGGATTAACTTTCTTTGATTTAATTAAATATCGCTAATTTTAGCTAAAATATGTATTTACTTTAAAAAAATAAACAAATTTTATGTAAAAACGCTATATTTTTAATTATTTTTGGTATCAGGTCAAAAATTATTGTTAAAAATTTATTAACTAATGAAATTCTTAAAATTTTCACAAAAATGTAAAAAATTTCAAAATTTGCAGCATAAAATTTATTAAAAATTCTTGAATTTTAGTTGTTTTTATTAAATATCGTAAATTTTAACTAAATATTCAATATTTTGCCAAAAAATTTAGGGAAAATTTAAAAAGTATTTCAACACATGAATCTATGAAAGTTTCTTAGAAGTATGTTATTTTTTTAAAAACTATTGATACTTTTTATCAGTAGAATAGAAAATCTACTCCAAACTGGTAATGCTGCCCATAAATTGTTCGGTGTATGTGCATTTAGCCGGGGCTCTCTTCGGCGCGCGCTTTTTATTTACCAGAGAAAATCGTAACGACGCTCTGAAGCTTTTCTCTATATCTGGTACGTGTTGTATTCGTATGTGTACATGTAGATACATCGGTACGGGAGCCATTCTTATACACCGGTGCTATTTTACAGTATTAAGCTCATGATATTATAAAGGTGAAATACATTTACAGCCACAGGACTCCCTCTCTTCGTAACCCACTTATCCGAAATTCACAATTTATGAGGGTTTTTAGGCACTATCCGGGATTAAGACCACATTATACATATTTTCGACGATACGGCGTTAAATAAAAAAACCAACTTACTTTGCAGAAAAAAAATATAGTATTGGTTGGTAACAATGCGATAAATTGAATAAAGTTAATAGTTGCCCGGTTTATTTGCAATGAAATATGCAAAGGTGGACCGTACGTAAATTATTTTCGCTGAAAATCTGCATTTATTTATGAGGGCAGTTAAAGTGTAGTCGGTCGGTCGGTACCCGCAAACGGTGCGGCAAGAATTTGTGTGACCGATCTCTACTTTTCTCCGTTTACTGCTTGCTTGCTGCTGCCTTTTTTATTTTATTCGCCTCGAAATGATATTCATAGACTAATAATCTTCGAAGCCATGTTTTATTCCGGTTTTATAGCGGCAGCGCGCCCGTACTATTTGTATGTTAACATGTTTCCGATGGATAAGAACACATAAAAAGCCAATTCGACTTTCCTCCCCGCCCGGAACGACCATCATCACAACAGACAACACGAGCATACTGAAAACGTTGTCGTATGTATGGTATGTGCAACGGACACTAAAATAATATAAAACACAGTCAATAGTATATATAATATATTTAACAAAACAAAACGGAGCATTGTTTTAAAATAATAATTTTTAATGTATCTATTCATTGCAAAAACATAAAGGGTGTAATAATTGTTGAAATAATACAATGTTTAATTAAAATCACAATTAAATTAACATTCAATGTTGGAAAAATTACTAAAAGCCGACAAATTTTAATTAAAAATGGAAAAAATGGAAAAAAATTAAAAGTTATCTCATAATTTGTGCAAAAAAATCATAAACTTCATAGAAATTGAGTTATCGGACTGATTTATAAAAATAAATGTTAAATTTGCTTCATTTCAAGTAAAAATTTTATTTAAAGTATCAAATATCTTGCTAAATTCTAAAATAACTCAAATAATCTTTAAAAAAATTGACTTTCTTGGAAAGCAAGATGTTTTATTGTATAAACACTCATAAATTTGATTAAAATCATTGTATTTGCAATGGCTGGAAGATAGTTAATTGCCAACAATAAAATATTCACTTTAAATCCACCACGGTAAGATATATGGCGGCTTGCACACACACTCCACACACCGTTTATCCCCAGCACGAGCATTTTTCTGCCGCGATGCAAGAAATTTACGTCGGAGCAAACACTATTTTTCATACACCCACACCCTCCACATCCCACCTACATGGCAAAACAAACATATTATATGTTATAAAATATATAAATGTTGTAATCAAAGTTGTAATGTTATTGTAATTTAGATTAGAAAAGCCAGACAACAACATCTGTATTAATTTACGCCACCCGTACACACACACATTGAGAGAAACGCTTTTCCGCGTATATATCAGAAAGAGTAATCAAGTTTTAATTTATTCTCTCACCACTTTAATTTAGCAAGTAGTTAAATTGCACCCTCACTCTCTGCGCGCCTTTCGCATTGTCGTCGGCGTCGTCGTGCGTCAGCATCTTGGCCCGACACATGTCATAGTAACGCAAAACTTGAATGGAAGTAGCTGTTAAATATCATTAGTGTCTAATGAAGTCCTTGCCATTGCGGTGGCGCCTTTACCCAAACGAAACTATTCACAAAGCGAGAAAGTATGCGGTGTGTGTGCTGCAGGATGAAATCCCTGCTGCCGCTCTCTCCACCATTACGCAAACGATCCATTTTTACAGCATTACAACTTGTTGTCGTCGTAGCACAACGCTTTGACGACATAAATTTTTGAAACTTTTAAATAAATAATTTTGTTTAAATATTCTGCAAGCAAATAGAAATGCTATGAATTCATAATTTTCCGTAAGAGTTTCCGAGAAAAATGCAACACAAAATCAATTAAAAAAAATTTTGCAAGCAAATAAAATCATGCATTCTGTTTTAACAATTTTTTATTAAAATATTGTAAATGTAGCATCGATTCGTTCTGTTGAATAAAAATCCATTAAATATAGATTTATATAAAAATAACGCATTCATAGAAAACGAGGTGTTATATTAAATAACGGTATTGTGTAACTCCATCATTGTCAACGCACACGGGTCCTGGAGCGCAACATGGAAAAAAAATGGACGCGCGCGCGCGCTGTGTTATATAAATATTGTATTGCATTTTTATGGCATGCATTATGCACAAGTAACATCATTCATCTTGTGGAATTTAGAAGCGCGCTGACTGAAAGTAAGAAATATGATAGTGCCATCAGCGAAAGCCATCGTAATATACCTATATCACATAAATATACACACAACATATACACACACGCGATGGATGTTAAAAAGCAAATCAAGCGACGATGACGCAGGAGCGCAAGAAAAAAAAACTACGCGAAATGAATCAATGTGTATGTGTGTGTATGTGTGTGCGCGCGGGGAGTAAATAAAGTTTGCCGACGATCCGACTCCATCGTCCGGAACTCGTCTATTCAGATGAAGGGACGGCGGCGGCAACGGCGGCAACGGCATCATCGCCTTGCTGCTGCAAACAAAGTTGAGCGCAAAGCGACGGAAAAAATACATTATATCAAACGATCGCACGATTATATTTGTTACCATGTGCGGCCGCATTCACATCGACACATATCAAGGCAACGAGAATTGAATTTTGAAGTCGCTAATACAAATATAAAGGTGTGTACTTACTTATCGCCTTCACATGCTGATTAGTGGCTTTTTTTTGGCTCTGACAAGCATAAAAATAACAAAACTTACATTTTTAAGAGATTTCAATATTTTTCAGTGAATTTCACTGTTTTTTCAATGTTTTCCAGTGAATTTCACTATTTTGCAATGTTTTTTAATGTTTTTCTGTGAATATCACTGTTAGTTCAATATTTTTCATTGAATATCACTGTTTCTTCAACGTTTTTTATGTTTGTCAGTGAATTTCACTGTTTTTCAATGTTTTTTGATGTTTTTATAAATGAATTTCACTGCTTTTTCAATGTTTGTCAGTGAAATTCCCTGTTTTTTCAATCTTTTTCAATGTTTTTCAGTGAATTTCACTGTTTTTTCAATGTTTTCAATGTGTTTCAAGGTTATTTAGTGAATTTTCCTGTTTTTCAATATTTTTCCATGTTTTTCTGTGAATTTCACTACTTCTTCAACGTTTTTCAGTGTTTTTTTTATTGAAAACGAGTTAATCAAAAATATATAAGAATAAAAATTGTTGTTTTCATTCAATTACTAGTTTTATCTATAAAAGTATTTGCCTAACAAATATGTTTATTTATTATTCACTATAAATTTGTATAAAATTTGTAAATCTTTAATGGATTATATTTTTTATTAAAATGCAATTTGTTATAATAAAAATGTTGATTTGCATTCGTCATTGCAAATTCAATTGAAGCAACAAAATTCTCTCTTCTGTTCAAAAGAGAACGACTTTTATTATACAAATATGGCATGCGGTATGCCGCTGTTGCTACTATACTAGTACATTTTCAATCTAATCTAATTTTTTGATAAGACTTATCGCCACCTCATTGAATACGCGCGTTGCTTTTAATGCAATTTCGTATATAGAGAACAGAATATGCCTTCAACGACGACAAATCCCTCCTCGGCGACGACGACGAAGAAATTATGCCTATTTTACGGTTACTTCAATCTGGTGAGAGAAATTCAAATCCGCATCTCACCCACATACTACAGAGAGAATCTAATTTGCTGTACCACTCAACGTTTTTTTCTTTTTTTATTTTTCTTATAGATGCTGCGCGTTATAATCACATTACTATTAATATTCCGCAAAGTTAATAAAGCGGAGCATTCGCTGCATCTTCTACAAGAAGTGGCCGTCTTCTACGTGCTGTTCACGCTTTTCGCCAATTTGATGCACATCCACGGCACGCATACGGTGAGTGACAATACAAAAAACAATTTTATAAATAAATCAATTGATAAATATATGTAGGAGCGAACGCTGCCGATGTTACCTTATCTCCTCGTGATGCCCATCGAGATAATCACGCTTATCATTGGCGTTACCGTTTCCATGCTCCTGCTGCCGAACATCGTACACTATTTCACTAATTTCATCATCGTCGCACTGCTAGTTCTACGTAAGTCTAATTAAATTCGCATTACGAAACACAGCATAGTCGCTCAATTTGTGAGCGGCGCTGAAACGTCGACGAAAAAAGCGAAAGCGTTTTGCATATCGAAATATAATTAATTAGTTAGAACGACAACGACGTACAAAATCGAATTGCGTTAATTTTTCTTTTTTTTGCTCTGCGTAGTGTGGCATGGCTGGGTGTTTGTCGCATTCGTGCGCGCCTATCGTCAATTGAGCATTAGAATGCAGCAGGAGACTGCACTAATCAACTTGGATAAAATAATGGATGCAAATGCGATGATGCTGGACGGCTGATAAATAATAAATGACAATTATTTTATTGTATTTTGTGTGTGGTGTATTTCTCACATATTGAATATTAGATGTCGCCAAATTGGATTAGGATTTATGTATTGTATATCAAATAAAATATAAAATTTTTCAAACAAAAAAAATTATATTTAGATTGGATGATGATGATGATGATGACTTAGCGCATAAAACAATTTGGTATGCAAATACTGGCCGCGCCAAAAACGCACACCGGCGAACAAGAAAAAAAAACTTCCTCCCTCCGCTGCTGCTCTAGCTTGGCTCGGCTTGGCTTGATGGCAGCTTAACGTGTCCAACGTACGAATCGCAAATGGAAAGTGATGGGAGCTGGCGCATCATTAAGAAAGTTGAGATTTCAGGGGCTGTAAAGTTGATAAGTGAATGGCACCTGCACGGAAATTTTAATCAAGCCCTCTCCGCTCCTTCGTCACCGCGTCGCCGCCGCGCCGGCCTCGAAAATTAAAATCGTATTCACAATGACACCAAAAAACGATCCGGCTAATATTAATAAAATTGTCGGCGTGCTAATAGACAAAAACGCTGTGTGTATGTGTGTGTGTGCCCTGCATGCATACAAACAAATACAATACGATGAACTTATTTTGGTAATGGAAATGAAATAGTCTGCGCCGAGTAAAACGGATTAAATTTTGATCGAGTTAATGGGCGCGCCGCTACAGAATGATAAAGAGCGCGCGCTTGGCGTTGTTGGCGCAACAACAACACACACACACACATATACACGTATAGATATCATGTGCACACGATGGGATGGACGTGAACAGGGGGAGACCAGAGTTGCAATCGAATTAAAAAATTGTTGTTACGAATGCATTGCAGCGCGCGCGCGATATTAATGTCCGAATGATTAAATACAATAACTAGTGAAGGAAATTTCAATTAAACAAACAGAAAAGATAGAAAAAACTAGATAAATTAATATTTTTTCTTTAATTTGCTATAGCTAAGCACTTTTTTTAGTAAAAATGAACATGGACGATGAAGA
The DNA here is from genome assembly GCA_030264715.1 of Adinopsis sp. GC000173. Taxonomy (NCBI): domain Eukaryota; kingdom Metazoa; phylum Arthropoda; class Insecta; order Coleoptera; family Staphylinidae; genus Adinopsis; species Adinopsis sp. GC000173. The sequence continues at coordinate 14,655 of JARJDW010023347.1, read as the reverse complement.
GTCATAATTTGGCCAACTTAAAATACTTATAACTTTTTTATTAATCAAAATACGCAAGCGGGAGCGGTTAGAATGGTTTTAGAATGCCAAAAAACAACTAGGAACTGAATTTGGGCGAAATCGATTTTTTATCAAAAATCACGAAAATCGTAAGGGGTACCCCTTGCCGTTTTTTTGACCAAAAAAATTTTTTTTTGATTTTTACAAATTTAATTGTATCATCTTGTAGGAGGACCAAATGTGTATTGCTGATCAAAATTTAAACCTTCTATTCAAATTTTAACTGGCCCTATGAGACCCTAAACTGACCAATTTTTTCGAAAAAAATCAGAATATTTTTTTTGCACTTTTCAGCATGTCATCTCCTTACGGGTCTCAAAATATAAAACCACTACAAGGTTAAGCTTAATTTTCCAATTTTAAGTGAAGTTGCAGCCAATTTATTACTAAAAGTCATCAAAATTCGGGAATAAATTAATAAGTTCGTGGAATATTTATCAAATTTACATCAAGAAGTCAAAAAATAAACAAAGCAAGTTGAAATTGTTGGGAAAAACTAAAATTTATAAGCTTTTCCTAGAATATTCCTCTTTTTGTATTGCTGGAGTTCTTCGAACAAGTGCATATCGTGGCGATCGATATGTTTTTCTCATTAAAATGATTGAGTTAAAACACACACACACACAAAGATTATAAAATGGATTGAAATTGAAGGGTCGTGAAGCAGAAACCACTAAATTACACAACTATAAGCAATAAATCTAAATTCTGCAACGACACAATATCAATAACTAAGTAAACTGAAACGAAATGAAGGCGTCATTTGTAGACATTGATTAATTATGCTCAGATAATGAGACTCGTTAAAGTTACATTATCGCGCGCTTTTAATTAATACTAGCAGTAGCAGTAGAAGTGAAGACGACGACGAGCCACCGCCAAGCCAAGCCAAGCCAACCACCGCGAATTAACCATGAAGGGGTGAAAAAAAAACATAGGCAAAGCTAATTTTAATTGCATCAATTGCAGCTCAATCACAAAAAAGTTAAATAAATTGAACTTGGGAGAGATGCGTCCTTTCCTCCTCCTCCTCCTTCTGCTTCTTCTTGAAACGGCCGATGTTATTACAAGAATAGGGAATGAGGCAGTAAAAAAAAGTTTATCGTCCCATCTCAGAAATCAGGATAATCGTTAGTCCATTAGTGAAAGTACTGCTCTGCGCCCGTTTGAAGAAGCAGCTACATTTCGAGTGGGTTGGGTGGTTGGTGGTGGTGGATGTAGTAGCTCGAACTTTCCTCTCTCGCCGCGCGATTATTTCGGTCGCCGCACAAAACTCGCTAAGATTTTACACACACACACATAAATTCAATACGAAATCGATTACTTAATTGAATAAATTACTATTATACTAAATTATATTTAATGCAAAAACAATATAGGTATAGCTGGAAGGTGGTGAGCGAATTTACAATTTACAACAACATTTTCCTATATTGTGAATTACAAAATACGATTATTGTCGTCAGGGAAAGTCGACCGAAACTAATTTATCATATATAAAGTTTAAATCGTCGCCGTTCGCCGAAATAACAACATTATACGTACATAAACTATAAACAGCGAGCAAGTGCAATCAAACACGTATAATGTAAAGCGATTAAAATTTACTCACACATGCAAGTGAATAAAAATCTATCCGGTAACAGTTTATGAATATTTACATATTTGAATCCGTTTGAGAAACACTGGTCTAAGCTACTTCACAAATTATATCCGGTAGATATAAATCTATAAAATATCTATATTAATTAAAAGTGTTTGTCGATAAACAAATTAAAATCAATGCGTAAACAGAGTGAGAGTGAAAGTGGTGCTACGTAATATTTATACAAACTTAAAAGCGGCAGCAACAGCAGCAAAGGTGGAGAAGAGGAATTTATCGCGCAAGGTAAGTTTATGATCATAAATATTTACACACATATGGTTTGGGCAAACTTTTGTTATTATTATTTAGCGATAATGTAATGTTACGTACGTGCAACATAAACAAACGCAAACGCCTTTCTAAGTTGAGTTGAGTTGGAGAGTCAAGAATTGTGTCAACAATGCGATAATAACACCGGAAAAAACGGCGATAGTGGAGAGTCAATCAATATTGATATCACTGATGATATCGCCAAACACAACATCTTTATTATTCGTCGACTACGCACAAAACTCACAAAGATATCAATACTGTCATTACATAATGCAACAAATTGAGTAATTGATGATGTCTTGCAAGAGATTAATGGTTTGTGCGCTTTTTAATCGTGTGAATCAAGCAATGTCCAGCAGCATCAGCAATACATCACATCATTTGAATATTAAATTATTATCTATCAGTCGTAAGTAACCGATATTGTTATTTAATCAATTGGTGTATGTAGTAGCAAACGCATAATGGAGTGATATTGGATAGGATCGATAGCGAAGATTAATTGATGGAAATCTTGATACGATTGGATGATGGCATAGCGAGCGAGCGAGGAAAAAATGGTGATGGGAATTAGATGTTTGTTTGGTAGGAAGAAGCGAACACGACGCAGGCAGGCAGGCAAGGGCTGAACGTTTGGCGATACATATGTAAAAGTTTTCTAGCTAGCTGGCGAGCTGCTATATACGCGCGCGCGTAGAGCGCCGAAAAAAATATGTCGGCAAAATTTATGGTCGACAAGGCGCCCGCATTTTTATGTTCTCATATGTAGTATATTTGAAAAAGTGTGGTGTTATACCGGCTGGTCAACTATCCATTCACATTTATTTATGGTTTTAAAAAGGGGCCCCGCACCATTTTTTCGCAGCGCCGCTAAACGCTATATTGATTTAGCAAATCAAAAATCGCGACGACGCGACGACGATATATCTATTTAGCTTATTTTTTCAGCGAGTTTATGGTGTAGTTTTTGGTGTTGTCGGCGGCGGGCGATGCAACATAAATATTTCCCTGTGTGCGGAATAATAGTGTCATGAAAGGTCGGATATATAAATAATGAAGGATATATTTCTAGTCCCATATGTGTTCCAGTCAGAAGACTATAAAATAAGTTAAGAATGGATAGTTTGGAGTTCGTAGGGGTGTAAAGTGGCGCAGCAAGCACGTCCCTGTCAACTCTGAGTAATGTGAAGATCGTTGTATGGTATGCGATGCTGCTAGCTGCAATCCTGGCACCGAACACACAGCAAACTAATTCCCATCTCCTAGCTAGGCAGCAACAGCAGCAGCAGCAGCTTATTGTCTCAACTTTCAAGCCAAACATTTTTCCTACCAAAACAATCTTTTATCTTAATTGTTTAATCTCAGAATGCTTTTAAATACTTTTTATATTATTTTTTCCTTCTTTTTTCTCTGCTTCTTCCTTCTCTTCGTTCCATATAACACACACAACTACATTGCTGCTTGTTTTTATATTAACTGAAAAGTATACAAAACTTTTCAAAAAGCGCATTTGATGTATTTTTAGGACGACGAGGACGAGCGAAAAAATCAACGAGATACGGAAAAATGTGCGCGGCGCTGGATGGCTGGATGGCTCTGGCAAAACTTTGTTCGCTTCCATATATATATATATATATATATTTCATAACTAACCATTACGTACTTGTTCCCTTAAATAAACAACGAGACGAAACACGGAAAAGAAGCAGCAACAAACAACAAAAAAGAGTATACATCGTGACCTTATTACATACAAAAAGCATCATTATATAAATTTTAACGAATATTATCATTTTATAACATAATCTCAGTAGCTATATTTTTGCGCGAAGCAACAACAAACTACACAATTTGCTTCAATTTTATTTAACACATGGCAGCCGGTAGCAGGAGTCGTCGTGGAATGAAAATTATTGTTTAAAAAATGAGAAAAACCATGAAAAATCTGATGTTTTTGTTGATGGAAATGCCATTTAATTAGCCCCGGTTGCAATAATTCGGCCATCAAAGCGAGCGCAACAACATTTTCTTTTACGGCTGAGATAGCTTAAAATTGCCGCCGCCGTCGAGGCATAAACGAAACAACGCAATTTACGAACAATGAAACACACTGAGAGAGGTGAACGCCTTCGCTTTTCCCATCACACAGTTGTCATATTCTAAATTTGCAATAGCAAGGATGTATGGTGGTAAATGATGCCGCATCGTTCCCATGGGAATTCAGACTTCAGTCAGTTTTTGATGAGTGCTGGATGAATCAAAGACGCGATCATCGTTTTATCCAAACAACTTTGCGAAATAAAGTTTTTTGGCAATGAAATGTCATTCTCAAAGAATTGCTAATTAACGACAATTTACAAAAACAAGAAGCAGCAACATCTAATTGAACATTACGCTTCGCAAACTGTCATATTTGTTGAAAGAAATAAAGTGCAATGGATGCGCTTAAAGGCAGCTAATTTTATAATTCATTTTGTAGCAAATAAACTAAATCATAGAAAAGTAATTTATAAAAATTTTATAATAAATCTATTTTTTGTATGCTGTAACCGCTTGTCATCGCAAACTGTCACATTTTGCGTAAAGATGTTGTTTTAGGATTGTTAAAAACGAGCAACAATATTGATCAAACAACGAAGAAGAAAAATCCTTGGTGCATTTACGCAATAAGTTGTTATTGAGCATCCTGATCGCTAATTTGCAAAAATATATATATTTAGATAGTTTGTCGGATCGATTATAAAACATCCAATTCGCAACGACGAGTAAACTTTGCGCGAAAAGGAAAATATATATCTATATATATAAAGAAAAATAAATATTAGCTTTTTCACTAGAAAATCTCCTCAACATCGTTCACTATTTGCACGCTACTTATAAGCAACGAACGAAGGTTGTTTGCGTGAAGCAGCAAAAAACACAATTTGCGAAATGTATTGATAAACAACATCATGCTCACGCCGTCGAGATAATTTCATATATAAGTAATTGTAATGCTTTTTTTCTATTAGTTGCTTGAAACTCTCAAGAGATTTATGCGGCGATTACTTGAAAACTTTTCTACTAGTCCGAAAACTAACATTTAAAAACAATCTGCATTAATTATTTTGGCGTCGGCCTTAAAATGTGATTAATATTGCAGAGAGCGCGTAGAGTAAAGCGGAGAAGAAAAAAAACACGAAACAAGCAATACAGTTGCAATAGAATGAGAGGCGCGATGATTGCGGAATGTAAATCGCAATTGCTGCTGCTGCTGCAGCCCGAGCAACAGATTTGCTACCACCCCCGATGAATGGATGTGTATTCGTGCACGGATCTATTCAAGCGCTTTAATATAAAAGTGTGCGCGCGCGCCCGCTAAGTAGGTAACGAAATTTCATGATTAATGTTTTAGCGATGGATGAATAATGAACGGTACGTGTGGCTGTGGAGGATGGTGTGGAGGCAATATAAAACGACATTGTCTATCCATACTACAGATAAAATAGGCGAGCGTAATTTCCATTATTGCTAGCTTTTTTTTTAAATTATTATTAAATGCGAGAACTTGTGGTGGTGGGAATAATATAGAGTGGTAGCTAACGATGGCATTACAAAATCAAGTCGGGAATTGTTTATAAGTAAGAGGGCATAATGACTATTTTGCATGTTTCCAGAGTGGAAACCATAAATTACTATTGTATAGTAAGCGGCCGGGCATTAGAAAACGGTTGCGATGCCTCAAATCTCATTTCATGTACTGAAAATAAACGCTTTCGCCCTGAAAATAGCAAGAGGGGTGAGTTTTACCAAAAATTTGTGAAGAATTACTTTATTTTTAGACAATTTCAGTAATTTTAGTTAGTTTAGTAAATTTTTAAGCTAAATTTGTGGCAAAAATCTTATTCTAGTTCGAAAAATATTAAAATTCTTTTATTTTTTACCGATTCTACCCTGAAAAAGGCAAAAGGAATGAGTTTTACCAAAATTAGTAAAGAAAAACTTAATTCTTGGACAATTTTCTAACAAAAACAGTAATTTTAGCAAATTTTTAAGCAAAATTTATAGCAAAAATCTTGTTATAGTTGAAAAAATGATTGAATTAATAATTGCCATTCCAGCTATATGAAATATGCTCGATGTGGCGAATTAAAAATGATTGCGTTGTACAAGAGAGACAGCGAGTGGGGAAAAAAACTAGTATTGTTTGTGGAAGACATAAACGAGGCTAATTTAATGTGATTAAGTTAGTCCTCGCCTCGTTACGCAGATCCTAGCAATTCTCAGCTCTCTCGGTTATTCAGACTAACCACATAGCGTTTGTTTGTGCACGATTTACATAAAGGAACCGCGCGCTCGCCTCTAATGTAACTTTACAAAATGTTCTATCTTTGGATGGTGTAGTGTGGTGTTGTAGTAGTATGAGTGGAGAAGTAAAAGCGCCGTCCAAGAACCGGCTAACTACAAACACGGAGGCCGAGGCTATTCACATAAGAACCGACCGACCGGATAAGATGCAAAGAGATAAAGCAATCAGAGCAACTCGCTCTGTGTGTGTGTGTGCTATAAGGACAAAAAGTGTACCGTTTTCGGGCACCCCATTTTAATTAATCGCGCTGCAAATTCGCAACGGGGAGCACTTTTAATCCTCACGAGATAGAAAATGGAATTAAGCGATGATGGCGAAACTAAAGGTGCGAGCGATAAATCTCTTTGCGCTTGCTTGCTTGCTTGCTTGCACGAAGAAGACGAAGCAGAGAGGTAGAACAAGAAGAAGATCTACGTTCGAGATTATACATACCTATACTATAAGATCGTAACGTTAAAATGCAGCAGCAAGAAAAACGAAGAAGCAAAAAAAGTTTATTTTTGAAACGCAACGCGCGCTGCCAAGATTTATCACCAACAGGTATTCGAAGAAGAAATGACAGCGCACCAATTTAATAAACGATATGGTTCGGACACGTTCTGCACGATAAGCTATCCGCAAATTATTTCAGCAAGGACGGATTGAAGCCAAGCCACACATAAAAAGGAATGATTTTTTAAGTCAATTAGTCAATCAAAGAGGTAAAAAAGTTCTTTGCTTTTTAATCATAATTAGCAAGATTGAAAGAAAAAATCGCTTTTTGAATGAATTGGTTTTAAGTTTTACGTTTTTAAGGAAATATATTCTATAATTTTCAGTAAAATTTTGTTAACGTTCTGAATTTTTAAAAATTTTTACAGAAAAAGTAACATTTTTGAACGAATTAGACACCAGAGACGGGTAAATGAACTTGCGCGATTTAGATTTGATTGGATAGGAGTATTGCAAGACGAAGTAAATGGTAAATTACCAAAAAGTCGCAAATTTCATCCATTTCAGCAAAATTTTGTGAATCTCCTGAATTTTTTAAATTTTTGAATGAATTAGACACAAGCGATTGCTAAATGAACTTTCCCGATTTAAAACTGATTGGATAGGAGTATCGCAAGCAACCCAGAGAAAAAATAAATGTTTGATTCCTAAATCCGCGCCGATAAATTACGCCATGCTTCCAATTTGCAAAGGTGGACGTCGACGATATATTTTATGCTACCTATATACACACACACTCTTCTCTCTCCCGGAACAATTTATGTAATTGCAAGGCCGAATTAATTACATATACCTACCTACATATTATATATACCTATGTGCATTATGCAGATTGTTTTAGTCTTCGATTTTTCACATTCAATTAATATCATATCATTAAAAACATATCATTTCGAGTTTTCAAACTCATTACTGTAATAGCGCACATACAAATACACAACAACGATGATGTCGTTTATAATCAGCAGAAAAAATAAACTTTGCCCCTCTCCGCGTGTGCGATGATGAAGCGACGCATTTGGAATTTTTCTGTACATGCGTCGCGCCATTCATTCCTCACATCGCGTAATACTATTTAATTAAAACATCCGTATATTGTACTAAATATTAATTTGGTTTGTTTTGTACGAAAAGTATGCAGGTGGCAATTACTATTTAATTAACTTTTTCCTTGTTGGTGTTGTTGTTATAAAACAATGTCAAAAAAATATATATATTAATATTAAATCGCTATAATTTCGCATATATCATACGACATAAATTTAATTCGTCGCTAAAACGTAGCTAATAAATTTCATAATCCACAAAAATATGGTTTTGTTGCATTGTTTTAACATATTTGACATAAATTTATGTAAATCGATTATTCGGGCGTCAAATATACGTGGGTGATGCAAAAAGTTTTTGATTTTCAAGTAAAAGTAAGTCATCATCATCATTTGCAATCGATGTTGCTGTTGTTGCGCATTTTCACGCCCGCCCGATAAGAAAACGGCGACGTAACGATGTAATTAGAATAAATATCATGCAATAAGACGACGACAACACAATGAAAATCTGTGTTGGTTAAAAAATTTAAGTCTGTCTGCTGCAATTATACGCACAGTTACTCTTTTAGATTTTGTTTTACAATACCGGCAAGACGGCGAGGAAACAGGATATCACGGATGTTTGTTGAATGCCGCTGCTCTTAAGAACTATTAAGGTGTAATATTTACTAGACTACAACATTCCACCGAAAACGATATTATATACTTTGAATTAAAAGCACTAAAACAGAAAAATAATATACCTATTACTCAATCAGAAAAATATGTGCTGCTGCATGTTAAAGCGCCAACAAGTACTATACATATATTCATAAACACATGTGTTGTGCCATTGTTAATAACCAATAAACGAAAATTAAATCAATTTAACTAATGCGGCCCTTGGTCGTTTGTTATATCTCTACCACTTGTATATATAGATATGTATATGCGAAAAGCAGCGCTTAATTAATTTGTTCGTCTTTGCGTCGTCCAAACAACCAATTTCTACAAATTAATGCGAAGTAGTATATTTTATGTAATTACTTTTATGTATGTATGTATGTATTACAAACTATTTCCCCAAGCTAGAGCAAAACTATCTAGAATTTTATTATAAACTTGCACCCGCGCCCGTTTTCGTTTGTTTTCATTTTAATTCGCTATAAATTGTGCTAAATTTACTTTATTGTGCTGTTTTTTCATCATCCCCCCCTACTGTTCTTGCTTGTTTTAATTCCACCTAATAATAATATAAAAACAAAAAATCCTTGTTTGTGTGCTGTTCGTTTAATTAAATAACACAATAGTTATGCGTTTCTTTCTCCTCCCCCTTCTCGTTCGTCTCGTCGTCGTCGTTGCTCTTCATTTCAAATTTTATAAATAAAATGTTTGCTTTATGCTCTTAAATTTTAATGTAAATTAAAATTTCTTTGTTGCGGTTTGCTTTTGGATTAATTTACGAAAAATTTTTATTTGCAAGTTGTATGTATATTGTGCGCGCGCTTTTTGTTTGTTGTAAATCATCTAATTATTTTTGCTTCGTTTCGGAGTGAAACGAAAATAATTGCTGCTAGTCGTCGACGTCGTATTTCCAAATGTTGTAATACAGACGAAATAGAATTAAATTCGGCGTTTTACAACGTTTGCATTAGCGTTATCGGTTGAGGAATTTTAATTTTAGAGGAAAATAAAGCGGGTGTAATAAAAATATCCATTGTAGTATTATAGCGCGGCAGGTTTATTGCGTTTGTACGAGAGTACTTACTACCTTTTCAATAATAAATAACAATTAGGACTGATGGTAGAATAATATATTTAGGTATAACACAAATTTTATTCCAAGTGTTTGTTTATGTTTATGATTCATTTGTGACCTTGTAAGCAATATGATTTGTGGGGGAGAAGGGTCTTCATTTTGTAAACAAGTACCGCTCAGATCTGAGAAGTCGTCGTAAAGTAATATGACAGCTCGCACATGCCTAAAATTAAAAAACGATTTGTTCACTAATTAGACATATGTGAGCAATATTTCACTAATTGTAAGAGAAACAAAATAATATAAGATTTAGTAATTTCTGATTAAAATTTAGTATAATAGATTATTATTCTAGCAAATAAATCAATCAACAATGTTTAAATTATGTGAAATTTATTTTATTTTAATATTTACTTACGTTTCTACTCTCAGCATTTCAGTTTTGTTTAAAAATATTATTTATTTTTTAATTTGATTGCACCATAATTTGTAATTTTCTTATCTACAATGTAATTAATAGTAATTACAGCATATCCCCTACAATACGAGATATTTTTATAAAAAATAAATCAATCAACAATGTTTTAATTATGTGAAATTTATTTTATTTTAATGTTTACTTACGTTTCTGCTGTCAGCGTTTCAATTTCATTAGTAAATATTATTTAAAAATGCTTGCATTATTTATTATTTATTTGATTGAAACATAATTTGTAATTTTCTTATTTACGATGTAGTTAATAGTAATTAGAGTTTTCTTTTGGCAAATAAATCAATCAACAATGTTTTACTTATGTGAATTACGTGACAGCGTTTCAGATTCATTAATAAAAATATATAAACTTGCATTTTATTTATTTTTGATTTGATTGTCAGGCATAATTTGTAATTTTCTTATTTACAATGTAATTAATAGTAATTACAATCTGTTTTATTCCTCCATTAACGTCCCATTTATTTTTGTTTTCCGCACGCGCTGATGCAATTAAGCATCGCGATCTTAATTAAGGCAATAACTTAGAAAAAAGTACTATTACTATATAGTACCAACCTACTAGTTGTTTTCAATGTTTCAGCGCGCGCGAAATTTTCCACCCGAACGCGCTAAAGATTATAAATTTCGCTCGAAAGTGGATTTAAAGTATATAACATAGTTTAGTCGCAGAGGAGAGGAATAAGAAAGCGATGAAGGGAAGACAAAAAAAAAGTTGTCGAGTTTTCTCCTCTCCTTCGTCGCGATGATGAAGAATTCCACGCTTCATTTCGTGCATAATTCTGCATAATGTCGAATTTTGAGAAACAACAGCTGCACATATCTAATTGCGCGCCGTCGTTCGCAAAAAACGCGCGCGGGCGCGGATCGTTGAATTTATAATTCATGCGCTTTTTTTTGTTTCGCTATCGGCGCGCGTGATCAATCAATTAATTATCATGGGTGAGGAAAAAGACGACGACAATAATGGTGTGTGTGCGGTGGTGGTGGCGTTGATGATATTCGTTGCTGCAAAGCCGGGTCGGTTTGCAATTCGCACAGCCACAACATTACTCTTTAGCTACGCAAGTTCAATCAACATAACCAGATCCAGCGTTTCGCCTTCAAGCGTAGAGTACAAGATGAATTACAACTGTAATTAGTGGAAAGTTTGGGGGCGATGGCGATGTGTAGCCGGGGGTGTGTGGGGGGAGGGTTTTCGGTTCAGTTGACTTTGTCTCTTTAGAGCTCGTTATTGAGTTGCTCGCCAGAGTATTAGCAACTCAACTTTATGCCATCGCACCACCACCACCACCCCAAAAACCGAAAACTATTTCAATGCGACATTAAAAAATGTATAGGACTCGATGTTGATGTTGCTGTGAATGTGGTGGTGGCTAATAAAATAATAATTTATCAAATGTGTCAAAACATTAATTGCACTTTAATCTTGGTTGACGCGCGCGCGCTTTAAAATCTATAAGAATGTATCAAACGATGATGATAAAAAAGAGAAACCTATATCTACAAATGCGAAAGTTTTCTTATTGAAAATCCATCTTCCGCTTATTTGCGCACAAATAAAGGATATAGATGCGCTTTTCCAACAACGTAAAGAACGACGAAGAAGAAGAAGAAGGAGGAAGAAAAAAAACTAGCAGAATCCAATTATGGACTCACGATGTGTTTCGATTATATTTACAAAACAAATTATTTGCTCTCTCTTATAATACGAATAAGAATAATCGCAATAAAAAAATGCGTTGTTGTTGTTGTTGCTGTAAATAGATGCATGCGCTTTATTTATCACTTCACTCGATTTTTTTTTCTTCGGCGCACGCAAATCAAAACCGGTATATTTACGTCTCGAATAATATTTCGTTTTTCAGATAGCGAGCGCCATGACGACGATACGAGCCAGCGAAGACGATCGCTTAAAAAGTAATTGGGGAACTAATGTGTTTTTAATTGGGGCGTTCGGCAAATAAAATAATAAAAATATTATGATTTAGAAAATTATAGATTTTCGATAATTTCAAAGAAAATGTAAATTTTCAGACAGTTTTGAATGAATTTAATATAGTTTTTAAAATATTGGTTAGAAAAGTGTAGATTTTAAGTTTTTTTTATAGAAAATGTTAATTCTTGTTACATTTAACAAAAAAATGGTTACAAAATAGTGCAAATTTAATAAATTATTCAAATTATTTCAATAATTTTAGGAAAATTTGCGTAAAAAATGAAATATGCTCGATTTTTAGTAAACTATTAGAAAGTTTTAAACAAATTTAATCATTTTCTTTAATATTTTGTTATTTTTCAATGAAATCAGTAAAAAAATTAAAAAAATTTGTTTAGAAACTGTAGATTTTGAGTTTTTTTTATAGGAAATGTTAAATTTTGTTACTTTTAATGCAAATTTTGTATAAAAATAATGTAAATTTAATAAATTATTAAAATATTTTTATTTTCGTATTAAATGAAAATAATTTGTTAAAAAAAAGTTCTATTTTTCTACATTTAAAGAAAGTTTGATAGAAATTCAATAATTTTTCAAATTTTTTTTTATTTTTTACATTAAAAATGTTACAACCTTGCTTTTAGTTAATAATATTTTTAATTAAAAGGTTTTATAATGATATTAAACAAGCTCTTCTTATATGCACGCGATTTTTATCCAATATTTTTGCGAATTGGAAATTTGGTACTACACCGATGAGTGATTTTACGACTGCATTTTTGCGCTCGCCCCGATAAAAATTGCAAAAACAAATTCGCAATTTCAATCGGCGAACAATACAACAACAAAAAAAACTATCGACTTGTTTCTTTTTTTGCAATGATTAATCAGCAATTTAAAACGTCCAATAAATAACGCAAAACAATTTTTCAAAAATCAATTTACTTTTTAACAAACTGCCTACAAATATATATCCAACCCACCTACACACAATCAGAAATGTTTACGTTTCCGTTAGATTAGAAAAAGGCTTTTCTTCATCGCTGTTCGATTACATCCCAGCTAGTAGTAGAAGATTTTTTCCTCTCCGTGTGTTTGTGGAAATGATTTAATGTCTTAACTTTTCTAATCGAGTAAACGATTTATTGAGAGGAAAATGATACATATAGAAATATGTGCGAAACGAAACGAAAAGCGGCTGCACATCGCTTGCGTCTTGTTTTTAGCATAAAATTTTATTGAAAATTTACAGTCTTGTAACTGCAGAAAAGTAATATCCATAACAATATCGATACGTTATCTTTATATGCGCATGTTGGAGGCATTTCCCGAGAGTCCACACAATAGAATATATATATATATAGAAAAATATGAATCGTCAAGACAAAAACAAATTCTTAGACATTTTGGCATCGTGCGAATCAAACATTATTTGCCTATTGGGAAAAATTTATATATACATATATACTATATATTGCCAATAAAACTGTTCAAGCTGCAGCGCTTTTTTTTCTCGATCTCTATGCTATGTGTGTTGTTCTTGTTGCCTCCTCCTCATCCTCCTATTCTATCCTATGTTGTTGGCGGCGGCTGCACAAAAAAAGCGTGGTGGTTGTGGTGGTGGTGGTGGTGGTTGTTGAACGGCGAGCGCGCCGGGTATAATTATCGTAAAATCCCCATTATGCTTTGATATTCATAACTCATTACCGAAAAAGAGAGATATGTACATCAGCATCAGCGATGTTACATTTGCAAATTTCCAAATGATTGATTGTATTGTGACTTCATAATGGATATACGTCGGTATAATAAAAATGGTCATTATCTTGCTAAAAAGCCTTTGAATATAATAAATCATTTCTTTTAGACATTTATAAAGATCCAAACACTCCTCAAACTAATGCTCTTTATTTTTCGGTGCTGCTGGTGGTGGTGGTAGCGTCTAGACGCATGTCTTTCTTCTCTTCACATCGCCGTTTCTTTATTATTGGAAATGGATTATATCTCAATAAAAGCATCAAACTTGTATTCATCAGAACGCAAAAAATACGATGATGATGAAGTCTCCTTCTCTCTTGTATAAATACAACAAATAACCAAACACAATGCGTATATACAACAACAAAAAAATTATTATGATTATTTTGTATCATCATCACAGAATATTTTATTGCCAAAAAAACAGCGCCATAAAATTCGCTGACAAATAATACAAATTAGACGATTTTTCATGAATTGCTTGTTTACTAAGTGTATGCGCGCTATTAATAAACTTTTTTTGCTGCTGCGGGACAGCTAATGGGTAAAAAGTTTTTGTGTTCATCGACAAGATTTAAGGCCAAACAAAATATCTAGTAACACAAATTTGATAATTTTTCAGAAATTGCTTTAGTGGATGGTCCGATAAGTTTCAAGTTACAAGCACATTTGTATTCTTCTCTTAGAAAATTTATACTCCTACATTTTATTATAATGTTGTAGCTTATTGAAAACTCTGATATGATGTGTACAGGTAATAAACTTTTAGTTGGGACATGCTATTTAGACTATTTTTGCATCGTGCACATAAATATATTATTATAGATATCTAATCAACAACATTCTTTTGCGTATTTATA
>JARJDW010023342.1:0-10354 GCA_030264715.1 Adinopsis sp. GC000173 | reverse complement strand
ACGCAACAATATTTGGTACATTAACGGTGTTTGTAAATGATGTAGTTTATATGGTATTTCATTATCCACCTCATTAATTAAATTAGATATTCTATAATGATAAATATTAAAACTAATACCTACATAAATATATTAATTAACATCACTTATAATAGAATTATTAAAATAGTTTTACCACAAAGTAATAAGTCACAGCAAACCAATTTCTTTTAATTCATTATAATATTTACTTTATTAATTATTACTATCAGCGCCAAATCAGGCTAACTACTAACAAAGTTAGTTTTGTAAAAATTACAATTGAAAATTTATGGAAAATATTGTACTGCAGGCTTCCAATTTTATAAAAATGTACAATATATCGTATTAGAAATCGATTCCCAAAAGATGAAAATTCTTGGTGCTTCTTCAGTTAATTGCCCAACTAAATTGAACAAAAACTATATTTTTTAAAAAGGTTGTTTGGATTTTGTTTTATATGTGGCTAATACGTTTTAAATCATAAATTTTCATTTTTAGGCGTTTTATATTATCCCTTACTAGTACTAGGCACGTTTTATGCATCCAATACATCGTTAATTCAAAATATTTTAGTAGCTAAAACTGTATATAGTTTAGATACCAATAAGTATAAGTGTAAGAGAACTTTGACTATTTGAGTGTTAAGCCAATTTGGCGCTGAGACTCTCAATTTTATTTGCCAAAAATTGGCATCTTTAGTAATTAAGATATTTATCCTGTACCAAAATAATGTAGGTAAACAGTAAATGGAATATTTTTAAGCCTATAGCAAATTGCCAAAGTAATTTATCAAATATTAACAAGTAGAATTGAACTGTTGAATTGTATATTTAGTACAAAAATATTTTATATTAGTAAGTCTGTAGGAGAACTTTGAAACTTTCAGGTTTAAACCAATTTGACGCTGACATCTTCAATTTTATTTGCCAAAACACACATTTTTAGTAATTAAGATATTCTTTCTCTATCAAAATAATGTAGGTAAACAGTAAATGGAATATTTTCAAGCCTAAAGCGAATGACCAAAGTAACTCATCAAATTTTAATAAGTTTAAAGCTACTGCTGAATTGTATATTTACTACAAAAATATTTTATATTACTAAGTCGGTGGAACAGACTCGCATTACAAGTGCTCTGAAAAATATTGAATTACCTAGCACTCATTATTTTTTAAGTATGGTAGACGTTCGCATAGAAATCACAATGCAAACATAAAAATTATTTTATTCCGGATTTTTTTCTAAGTATTTCATTGTACATGGCTCAATTAAATCAGGTCACAAAGATTGTTGTAAAAAAAAGACAAATGCATTTCATTTTAATCAACCTTAGTTATACTACATGCACTTTTAATTTTTAATGACTACATGCTTCCATAAGCTTGACTTTTTAATTGTTTTCGTACATGATCAATCTCTAGTCAGTACTGTAAGCACCCCTATTTTATTAAATGTGACACTTACTTATCAAATTATTTGTGATGAAGTTTATTAATTAATAATGCTGAACATACAAAAAGATAGGTATGTATATACATATTGAAAATGCAATGTTTAAAACTTTACGCTTATACACTTTATTAAAAATATTAGTCTAATATTAGTAATTCGGCTTCTATTCGAATGTTGACAAACTGTGCTGAAGCGTTTATGCGTTCAGCTGACCTAAACATGTTTGTTTTGCGGCACAACTTCGCTAGGAATCTTAAACGTTCGCTCGGTTTAATTTAACCATTGTATTAATACCATCAAATATTATTTTACACAATACGTATACATTTTTTTCATTGCTCTCAAAATGCTTTAATTATTTTATTATAATTTTTGTATATTTAAATTATAAGTAGGCTAATAGTATGCAAGTTTATTTGTATTAACACTCACAGTAATCATTAAGTAATAAATAATATTTTTAGAAACGCAAACGTCAAATAAAAAAGTAAAAAATGACAAAATTCCATCAGTTTGAGATGGTGCTAAAAGCAAAACACTGTTTGAATATTTTAATCACTGGCTTTACAATTTTTGTATAATCAACTATTATTCGTATAACATATTTTTCTAAAATAACACTGTGTACGGTAAAAATTGAAAGTTGATGTGTCTACCTACCTACATATTTTAATAGACATTTTTTATTGAATATTTTTAGTAAATATTTTCAATCATACTGACACTACTCGCAGTTATAAAAGAAAGTGAACTTAGATTATTAAGTGTTTTTCGCAGGTGAAGATATATCAAATTACAGGATAATAAGAAAGTGATTGTGGTTTTGGTTTTGTTGTAAAACAGTATTCTTTAAGTGCTTATGACGTATATATTCGTCGTCAGTATATGTTTGATAAGGAGCCTAAAACGGATAAATTCCCATAAAATAGATAAACGTAGAAAAAACTCGCTATTTAAAAGTACAATTAGCTAGACGAAATGCGCCACTTAAGAGGTTAAGTCGCTATGCAATTTTGACATCATTCTAAAATTTCATTGTTACTTACAATTTAATACTCCTCTTAGATATTTAAAATATAACATTAATACAATATCATATCAACACAGCAATATATAATACAAAAATGTTAACATCTAAGTAAATTGTGCGTAAAATGATTAAAATTGTATTTCAGTTTGTAATTGTTTGATATAAATTGCAGTAGCGTGTATACCAATGTTGTTATATCCCGAAATTAAAATCGCGTAACAGAGAAAATATTTCAATGAATACATTTACACTTCGCAATGCATGTTTGATTCGTATTTGCAAATTAACTTGCTTTCAATGACAGCGCTTAAATTTATAGTTTGTAGTTGAATTAAATAAGTTTTTACTTCAAAATTGCGTAAACGAACAAGAAAAATAAAAGTCGGCAGCCCTCGAGACGTCGGAAAGAGGCTATAAATTTGCAACTGACATCACAAGTTAAAGTTACTTGTTAAAAATCTTAATCGTATATTTATATAAAAAATATGTTTTTGCAAAAACTTTCTTTATTATAATTTAAATACATCAGCCTCATTAAAAATCAAAAAAACCCTTAAATATTTATAAACATATACAAGTATCGATCTTTAGCGCGTGAAATATTGTCGTGCTTTTGTACCACACGAATTTTTATTTTAAATTTTAAAACAGAAAGATTTTTCTGTTATGGTAAACACCCTATTATCCTAAAGATTACTACTACCCTCAATTTATGCACCCTCACATTGAACCCTCTAATACTTATATTATATAGATCTCAACATTGCTTTCCCATTACAAAATTATAATTTTTTGCGTCGCACCACCATCACATCGAACCACATCGAATTATGTATGTTCAAAACAAAAAACATAAAATTAATAAAATGCACCGAATCTCTTTTATTTATAAACCTTATATTTAAAACTTAGATACATTTACATTTTTATATAAAAATTTAAAGTATATTTACACGCCTTCATGATCACTATTTATTAATATTACCAACATCTTTATTTGAGAATAATATTATAATTTTTTGCTTCGAACCACCACCACATCGAACATTGAACACAAATTATGTGGAAAACAAAAAACATAAAATTAATAAAATGCACCGAAACACTTTTAATTATAAACAGTGCAAAAAACCAATTTAAAGTTTAATAAACTTGTGGAATGAAAAACTACATATGTTACATAACAAACAGTCCATAAAACAGAATGATAAACAAGGATTTTTCTAATAAAAACTCAACCATAAATTAAGGACAATCATAGCATATGTACTGCTTTGAATACTACAATACCATATTGTATTTTACCGAAAAAAGACAGCCGAACAAAAAAAGCAATTTGTGTTTGGTACATTAATAGCAAATTAAACGCATAAATCATAGGAAAAAGTTTTACGGGTAGTAGTATTACTGCTCTTTGTTTTCTTGTAGTTCTTGCATCAAGTACAAACAATACACAAAATGTTAATTGTACATTTTGTATGTGCTTCTGTTGTTAGTGTTGTAATTGTATTCGCGCATTGGGATAGTTTTAGTTTTGTTGAGTGTACTAGTATTAATCTGTTTTCAACACACGGCCTGATTTATTATTTTATAGTAACATATTTTAATGCATGTTTAAACACGCCTATATGGTTTAATTATCTATTTCGACAACGGTTGATTGCAATATCATATCCGAAAATTATCTCTGTGCGAATGCCTTTTATTTCAACAATCAAACGATAAGCGTAGCGTAACAATTCTCGTTATTACAAACTTTTGCCAATAAAAACTATGTAGTTTTCTCTGCTACACCAACTTATTATGAAATTCTTAAATAAGCTGTTCTGATAGCTGTTTATTTTTAAATCCTTGCAGACTTTATAAAATGAAAACTTTTATATGTATAGACGTGTATAATAATTTTAAAATATTTAATTAATATACAAAGTTGCGCTTTAACTTAAAATTTTATACTTGTACAACAAAGTATGGACATAAAAACATAGTACTATTTCTAGGTGAATTTGCTAAGAAAGTAAATCTACTTTCTTTAATAATATAGTGATAAACGATGTTTAAAAATATTTACATATAAATGTATCTAGTATTTTAACTGCATCTTTTAAAGAATTTCTTAATTTAAACTTCTATAATATATCGAGTTAGCAACTAAGTAATTGCCGATTTGTTCAATGAAATAAGAGAGTTTTTATTATTAATGGAAAAAATTTTAATCTTTTAAGTATTTTCCAGTTTGTTTGATGCCTTTTTGTCATCTTTCTGATGATTGTTTTAATTTCATCCTCATTAAGCTCACCTGGTCGACCTTAACGTTGGTCGTTTTTAAGAAAAAAATCTACAAAACGGAATTTTTCAAACCAATTTTGGCATTGCTTTTCTTTAAAGGCTTCATCACCATACACGTTGCGTAACTTATTGGCCGCTTGCACTGTGTTCTTTCCTTTACAGAAATCATAAAGCAAAATATGGCGAAAATGTTCGTTTTTGCTCTCCATATTAATTAATTAACATGAGAGTGAAGCAAGTATATTTGAAATCGGTAATTACTTAGTTGCCAACCTAATAGATAAAGTGGTTTTAATACAGGTCATGGTCTTATTATGAAACTCCCCTAAAAAGTATACATGGATTTGTGTTGAAGGTTTATACTATTTACATAATCATTACTACAAGTATTATAGTAAAGATTTGTAATTAGGTGCATATATAATTTGTTAGACTTGTCGATGTATCAGATTTAAAAATATGTAAGAGATAATATAACTACACACGACCAAAAAATAGTAAATAGTGACCAACATTTTGACCACCTTCTGTATTTATTTAGCTTTATATATTATCGTGCGAAATATTTTTATTGCATTACATAATTTCAAAACACTTACACTTTTTGCTTGAAATTTACATTGTTTTAAATTTCACATTAATATTTTTCTACACATTCTTTAAGACTTGACTACTGCAAATGTGCAATTAGACATACGTACACGTACAAATAAATTTCAAAAAAACAGGTGATTAAATATTTACTACGTTTAAATTGCGTTCTAATATTTCATCGCAATTGAATTTGGTAAGCCAGCAATCATAAAACGTTTGTTAACAGGGCTTTATTTTCAATTTACAATCGAAAAAAGCAATTAAAAACTGTCAATCAGCGTAGGCATATTGAAATTTATTAGTTTTATTAAATTAATTTAATTAATTGCCGATCATAAAAACAATTAATTATCTCTATTACTAAAAAATTTGCTCGCAAAATTAATTAGGTATTATTAATAAAAATTGTTTTAGCATAAAATTATGTCATATCACATAATTAATTTTACGATTTATAATATCATACTACAGTTATTCACAAAATTCATATTAAATTTATACTGTAATAGGCCGAAGGCGAATTTTAAATGCAATATCATTTACAAAGTGCCACTAGTAAATAATTTTATTAAAATGTTATAAAACCATTTTGATGTAAGATTAAAATATTTTTGTCAGAGTAAGTAATAAAACATTATCACGTTTACTGTTAAGTTAAGACTGTTTAAGACACGCTAAACAACGCAAACAACCTGCAAATCAAATCATTTGGATTTTAGAATAAGAGTCCTACACATTTCGAGCTTTAGTTACTGAGCTCATCTTCAGGTAACATTAAAATTTTATATAACTATTTTATTATAAGATTACAATATTTTTATCAGAGTTCCTAAATAATAATACATTATCATGTTTGCTGCTTCTAAAAATACCAAAATATTGTAGATCGATATAAATTAAGACACAATAAACAGGGCATGGACTCGCAAATCAAATCATTTCGATTTTAGAATAAGAATTATACACGTTTTGAGTTTTATTTATTGAACTCATTTTTAAGTAAAAAATCTTACGAGGTATTCTAATTCAAAGCAGTTTTAGTCGCGGCTACACTTTTTTTGCAACAATTCTTTATTGATTTAATTTAATTTATTAATATTTATGTATGTGTATAGTAATTAAATTACAAATGTTCGTAAATAGCGATACAGACAAAGTCATAAAATTTAAAGAATGTAGTTTTGTATAAATCAAATCATTTCCTTTTTTGAATAAAAGTATTACGATATTTACTTATTAAGCTCATCTCTAGGTAAAAAATCATGCAAAGTATTTTAACTCAAAACAGTTCCAGTCTCGACTACACTATTTTAGACAAAGATTTATCAATCTTTGTGTAAAGTAATTAAACAACAAATTATCTTCGTAGCGATACAAAACAAGTAACAAAAATTAAAAAAATGTAATTTTGTTTAGACAGTGTTTAGTCAACAAAAAAAAGAATATGAGCAGTTAACCTTTTACGTTTCTAAGAAGTTTTTACCACTGTAATAAGAAATTCTCTCAATAGAGACAACATATTTTTTTTATTAATTAAATGGCAGTACCAGAAATATTTTCTAAAAATGTGTAATAAAAACATGTGTGAAGCGGCAAAACAAATATTGTTTTAAAAACGTATTATAAACGTTAAACAATATAATGAAAACACACCCACACAAAATTAGCTCGACTACGTGTGTGTACACATTTGAGATGTAATTGAAAAATTAATTAGACTCAAATGGCAAAAAACGCAACTATCAGGTATTCTATTCAAACCCACTACTAACAATAGCGCTAACCGATTTTCTACTAGATGACATTCTTATTACAGTTAGTGCTTATATTTCCAACAATTTAATTGATATTCACATGTTGAATGCAAGAATAGCAAATAATATCGAACAAGGCATGTCTTAACATTTTTTCTAGTGTTTGAAAATAAAATAAATTACACTATGACATAATTATTTTAAACTAATACTAATATACATATTAAGCAAATTAATAATTTTACCTTTTCACAATGCGTTTCATTCAAAGATATACATAGGAAACTATTTTTAACTCTCCGAGATTTTTAAACATTACATTTTGGATGGAGATTTTTTTTGCATGGGGGAAATTTTTGCACGATGTTCTTCTTTGATTTTTCTTTGATCCTTCGACACTTTCCTGCATTCTTCTCACTTTTTCGAACTGTTTTGATGAAAATCTTGAAATGATCAGATGGAAAATACTGAAAATCAAACACAAATCGATCAAAAATTCCTTCCCACGCAAAAAAATTCCCGTCCATACATGTTTAAAAATCTTAGAGAGTTAATCAAAGTTTTAAATGTATACCTTTGAATGAAACGCAATGTATTTACCTACCTACCTACCTACCTACCTACCAATAATGTAACATATTTTATTACGTACGATCAATATTTCGTGGATAAAACGTAAAGTCTTTATTTAGATCGGTCATCATTAGGAGCTCCTTTTTGATTTGCTGAAACAAAAAAGAAACGAAACGGAATGAACGAATGTTTTTGATTAAACTTATTTGTATTCTGCAAAACATAGAAATTTATACTTATAGTAATATCAAGTAAATTGCTAAAGCGCATTGTGTATACTATATCAAATTTGTTGCAATAAATTTATTCCAAGAATAATGTAAGCCAGAAATACTAGAATGAGAAAACACACAAATAATAATTCCTACAAAAATTGTATTTTATCCGTGCCCTGTCGTAACATAAAGTTAATTAAAAATATGTTTACATTTGCCGAATATAATATAAAATATTTAGTGGCTTTTAATCGCGCAAAACATAATTGGTGCAATTAAAGTGAAATGCGTAGCTTTTAATGATGATAGATAGATAGATAGATGTAGGATAAAAATTGGATTTTCCCTTTACATAATTTTTTATCGAATGTAAACGAATTCTTACTTATAATGTTTTATTTGAATATTTTTGATGAAGTTTCTTTTAAACCTTAATTATTCGTTTTAATTTGAAGCCCTGGAAATTTTAAACATTAGAAGTGCAATAAAATGTAATGGTTTTTTAGAAAGATGTAGGTAAGGAATGTTGACCTACACACAATAACACAGAGACACCAAGCGAGAATAAACTACGGATTTATATACATAAAAATGGGCTCTAAAAGTCATAGCATGTCAATTAGCCAATCTAGATTATTGTCAAACAGCCACTGAGAGACAACATGTCAATATTGTATTAAAGAAGGAAAAGCTCTTAAATAAAACGACAATTTATTACAGATATTACGTAAAAATTAAGGATATCTTGCCGTAAAAAAGTTATACTTTACTTTACAGTATTTAAAATTTACTGAATTTATAAACATTAAATTGATCTATTATTAATTGAATTAAAATAACAGACTGATTTTTATCAATCAAATGTTTTTGATGAGTTCTTTTTTGTATACCATATATTGTGTATATTCGGAATTCTTTTTTGTATATATTGTGTATATCCGGAATTACAAAATATTTGGTGGATCAATGGCGGTTCATTAATTAAGGCATATCCTCCGGCTTTCCTTTTTAATTATTAATTGTTATTCATTCAGACGCGTATAACAAAATCAAAATATTTTGCTGCTGTAAGCTTTTAGCATCTATTAAAAAAGATGATTACATAAATTTTTAATTAAGCTGCGGCAGGAAAACATTTAGAAGTGATATTTATTCGAATGATTCGCAATATTGTAAATATGTAATGCGCAGGATTATTAAGTTTATGTGTTAATAAAATATTGGGGAGTGCAATAACAATAAAACCGCTGTAATTGTCCGTAAGAGTTATTACGTACAATTTCCATCAATTTTATTAATAATTGATTGAAAACTTCAACTTTTACAGACAATAAATTTTATTATCGAATCATTA
This sequence comes from Adinopsis sp. GC000173, assembly GCA_030264715.1. NCBI lineage: Eukaryota > Metazoa > Arthropoda > Insecta > Coleoptera > Staphylinidae > Adinopsis > Adinopsis sp. GC000173. Next base: position 1,072 of record JARJDW010023342.1, on the reverse strand, counting down.
ATTAACCACCATCGTGACATATCAACGTTTCATTCACATGCGAACAATACTTTTTCGCAATTTTTTGTCGCTCTATATATAGTCTTTTGTTTGAAAACGTAAAATGACGTTAAAATTGTAGCTTAAAGTAGTAATTCTTAAAGTGGCAATCTAGTATAGTAAAGCATGTCGTATGCAGACCGCTTTAGTCGATATATGTTGTCATTTAGTCCTTTTTTAAGGCGTCTCTTGAGGCTCCTAAATGCCATTTCTACCCTCTAGCACGTCAACTCGTAAAAACAACGCGAAAATGGCATTGAGCTTATTAAGACAAAATGAAATTTCATGTAGCCGGTATGAGTGCTTGTTCATGTTTGTATAGGCTTATATAATACTCAACTACATGTGCACATACATATTTATATATAAAGGCTGCATTATTAAATTATCCTAGCTTTAAAATACTAGACTAGTCTGCTTTTTTCTACCAGCCAACCAACACCTACTTTTTTTAATTCCATTTTTTATATTTACTTTCACAACGCAGGAGGTAATCTAATAAAGGACTTTATTATACATCTTTTTCAGGAATAAAAATTGCTTAATTATAACAAATAAGTTCTTAATTATTATACATGGCTAACACTACTAATATCCACTCGCATATTGATTGTGTATTATGCTTTATTAAAATATTTCAGAGCCAATATGTTGTTTTGTACTACGAGAACAAAGTGTAATTTTTCCTTCTACTTTTCACGACAATTAAAAAAGAAATAAAAAAATAAAAACAACATTCATTCTTCGCTAACTGGAACAATAAAAATAAGAGACGCAATGCAATAAAAAAATAAATTTTGAAGTGTTTTCGGGTGTTTTATAGTCCAGTAGAGTAGTCTCCGTTGTAGTAAAATAAATGACAATATTAAATTAAAATGAAAAACATCTAGATAATTAAATTTACTATCCTTTTACTGCATTTGCAAACACACAAGTCCCTTCGTTCTTTTAAACTATTGATGAAGTTGTTTATAGTTCACTAAACTTATAATCTCCTTAAGCTGTATGGTATTTACATACATACTCGTATCTA
>JARJDW010023332.1:0-15818 GCA_030264715.1 Adinopsis sp. GC000173 | reverse complement strand
CCGCGACACAGTTTCGGTGTTAGAGTAAATCTCGACAAGCCGAATAATTTCCCCGGTTAGTTATTTTTCATTTAATAAATTGATGAAATTAATATCTACTTATACTAAAAAAACATTACAGCGCCGAATGTGTACACAGTAGAAAAAGCCGATAAGATCTTTGATGCGTCGCCAAAGCACAGTTTCGGTGCGAAATTGAATGCGGCCAAACCATTCGACACGCCTGGTTAGTATTACACTCTTCTGCACACACACATATATAAATTTACCTATATATAGCCTTAAATTGCTCGTTAATTAAATGTATTTACAGCACCGAACGTGTACGCTATTGAAAACGCTGACGTTTTATTTGATTATGCACCCAAACACACATTCGGAGCTAAACTAAACGCTGATAAGCCGCAAAACACGCCTGGTATTTAATTGAATTGTATTGATTTACTTGGTACTTACACATAAATTCTAGCACCCAATGCGTATCTGATCGAGAACGCCGATGCTGTGTTCGATCAGTCGCCGAAGCATAGCTTCGGCATCAAAACGAACGTGCCGTCCGCCACAAATACACCTGGTTTAGCTATACCCAACATCGATCAATCCGCTTCTCAAACCATACTAATTGATTGTCTGTTGTAGCTCCCAACGTCTATCACATCCGATCAGAGGTGGGCGATAAGAAGTCGGCACCGTCGTATACGATCAGCGGCCGATGCAAGGACACGGTCGACGAGCGCGTGAAGAATCCAGGACCGGGAACCTACGAAAGCGTAAATTCCTCGCTGCTTAAAACGCAATCGCCCGCTTACAGCATCGGCGCCCGCTTTGCGTTGCCGAGCGATGCGACACGCATACCGGCGCCGGGCGTCTATCATCCGGAGAAGGTTCTGCCTAACCCAAATTTGCTTGCTTACTAACTGGATGAACTAAGATTTGTACGGTGTTGATTGTTTGATTAGGTGAAGGTGCATTTGCGCGACGCGCCGAACTTCTCGTTCGGGATTAAGCATTCGCGCTACCTCGGCAGCGAGCACGAGTTCCTACAGAAGTGTCACACATCGATGCTGTTTTAATTCTTCTCTACGGTGAAGGTGGCAAGACTAACAGTTGCTAATTAAACCATCAAATTAATTTATGACTGAGAAAGCGTCAACTATCATCTCTATTAGCTATATTGTATTAATTCTAACAAAATTTATAAGAGATTGACCTTATACAGCCATAAATTGAGACAGTAAACTCATGGTGCTAAAAATAATGCGAGTTGACTAAACCTTGAATCCTGCATGTATTTAAGCATACTTTACCTCAAATTTATATGCCTTAACAGCTTTAAGTACATTTAGTAGCTGATATTGACGTACTTCTTTAATTTATAATTGAGAAGTTGTTTACTTTCATCGTTATTAGCCATATTCACGTTTCACATCCATAGCATACTCTATTTGTCCACACACTTAAACATTGCATAGTTGACTGTCATTGTAAGCTGACTTAACCTCAATTTTTTTTACTTGTAGTTCAATGTCTCCAAGAGCTTTCAATCCCACTACCTTCAATTAATTTTCATTATTGCTTTCATCATTAGACGCTTATATTATTCATCATATATTATATATTATGTATTTATCTACTAACGTGTACCTTGGGATCTGTTGCAGTTCATCCTGGAGTTCCAGCCAGCGCACTCGTTCGGCATTCGTCACTCACCATGGGCCGATCACTACTAATCATCTCCCGAAACAACAACAGAATAACAAAATATATCTTCATTATTTTTCGATTTGGTAGCAATTGCATCGCGCGCCTCATTAACCGAGCCAATTCAGTGTTTTTTGGTACTTGTTCCTTTGTATTAATTGCTGCATACCACCATCGAGTAATTTCGCTTTACTATAATTACTATTATTATTATTATTACGATTGTTTGAAATTAATTTTGCTTCAAATAATATGCTTGTTTACACACATTTTAAAAAATGGTTGCCAATTTATATTTTTAATAAAATCCTCTAGTGGCATATGGAAGATGACAGAACATATGGTAATTTTGATATTACTAGGTTGGCATTACTAAAACACTGTCATATTTTATTGTAGTTGTCAGTTTTGTGTTGTGCCGGCTGAATGTTTTTATTTATCACTGGTTTTCGTTTTTTTAATTATTACAAGGTAAGTGAATAAAATAGATATCAATTTCATGTTTTTAATTAATCATTTAAGTATCAACAAAAACAGTTTTTCATTCAGTTTTGATTTTTTATAAAATCTAGTAAATGATCTGTGAAACAATAATAATATTACAAATACAAAAAATCATTCGTAAAATCAATGTTGTTTTTTCATTTTTAGCATCGTTAAAGCGTTTGTTTTTCTTGCAGATAATACTTAACTATGTGCAATTAGATAATGATATTTTGTCATGTTGATCGTTCATATATCATTCAAATAGTAAAACTGGAAAACCGAATAAAAAGTGATGCGGATGATAAGATGAGGTTAGGTAGCAGTATTTTGCTTCGTGTGTATGAATGAATGAAGTAGTTCATTGCTTATTTTACAAATTAACAATTGCAAGTTAGATTGCTTATTGCTTATTAGAAAAATGTGTGGCGCGTCTTAGTCGTCGGTGACACTGTGGGTGGCATCGTGTCGAATCAATCAGCAGCAAGGCGAATTGCGAAAATAGATTGGATTTCGTGTTGGGCGATTGATTCGCACGATGCAACGCTTTTGGTCGCTTTGTAACAATATTTTGCGCACGCCATTCCATCAAGTTGATGTTAATATTCATAAGATTCTTTTTGTTTTTTTAATGGTGAAGCGTTTTGTTTGTTAATTATCTAGATGAGCGCACCCTAAATAGAAATATGATTCGTGCCCAAGTTATTTAATTTTTTTGATTTTTTTTAGTTTTGTTTGAATGATGAGAAAAAAATTCTATAAAGCTCAATTCACTTAGAGCGTATGATTCCAAGGCATTGTATTGACCAAATTAATTCGTAGCGCAATCGGCATTAATCATTCATCTACTAATGCACAACATTGCGCGTAAATTCAAGGCCGTTTTATCAATATTTATATGTATTATGTACAATATATTAGAATTTGTTTTATTTAGACGATTGACGTTTGGTGTGACAGTTTTTTTAGTAGTAGGGTGGCAAATTCACAGTCGGCTGCACGATATTTTTGTTTCGTCATTTATTTGGCTGTGTGCGGTGCAAGAAGGCGCTGCAAGTGGCAAAACAATGATTGTATATGTAGTACAGTGGCGGTCCTATGGTGGTATTAATTTAGGGACCCTTATATTTTAAAAAATTTAGAAAAACTAAATAAAGAAGAAACAATAACAAAGAAAACTGCAATTATAGCTTACTTTTCGACTATTCTGGCTTCGGAATTTGTTAGAAATGACAGCATATTTATAATTTTTGATGAATACTGAGCCAAATAAAGTAAAATCAGATAAAGGTTGTGAAATTTGTCATCTTTGGAAGTATTCCATAGGTTTTTACTTCATTGTTCTTTTATTGATCACCATTTTTCCTAACAATTGTATGAAAATTTGCTTTGTTTGCCACTCCGTAAGGCCGCCACTGATGTAGTAAATAAACACGTTTGACAAGTTATAACACAAGATAGAAAACTTAATCGGAAGCTTGGTTTTTTGTTCTTCTTTTATCTTATTATCATTCTCTTGCCAATTTTGTGTTATTGTGAAATTGAAGTATTTTTGTTGTATTTTGTACAGTTTAATGTAAGTGCGCACCACACACTTGAACATTATTATATTACATTAGATACCAAGCAGGCGATGTGAATTTGTCGTACAATAGATACACCAACGCCAATCCCGCATAATAATAAAATGAACGGAAATATTTACAATTAATTAATTAATAGTTGAATCGCGCATAATCAATCAATCAATCAATAGAGCGTTGTTTTCTTGTTTTTTGGTTGTTGTGTGTGAGTTGTGTTGCAAGTATATTTATATTATTTATATAATTATTTATACGATAATTGATGAATACTAAAGAAATTCAGTTGATTTCGTAGGCCTAGAGGACGGTGTTTGCGCCGTTGTTTGCGGCGGCTGATCATCGATCGACTTCTTATCGATCGGACTGGACGTGCTGCTTTCGGGCGATGTCAGCTTGCTGGGCGGCGTTGGTATTTGCGGTGCGGCGCCCTTATTCCGCAACTTCGTCTTGCGCTTCTTCAAGATGATTGAGCCCAAACCGCCATCCTGACTTGACTTGATGGCGATCAGTTCGGTGGGCCGTTCACCGCTCGGTGGTGTGGAAGACGACTTTACCTTCGGCGAGCTCGGCCCGCTCGATTCGTTCAGTTTCGACACCAGATCGCCGAGCAGCTCCTCCATGCGGCACATCTTCTGCTTCAGACACTGTATCTCCAGCTTGACATCCACCTTAAAGTCCATCAGGTTGGTGAGCAGTTCTTTGTACTCGGTGGGCGCCATTGGTTGTTCGTTGTGCGGCGCGAATTGGTAGAGCTGGATCGATGCGGGATCGCGCAGCCCACAATCGTAGCTCTGCATCTTGCGTAATCCTAAACTCTTTTTCGGCGTCGCCTCAAACTCGACAATCTCCTCGATGGTGTCCTGACGTGTGATCGCTGGACTCGAACTGGTCGAGACCTTTTGCAGCTTGGGAAACACTTTATTGCCGGAGCCGGGCGGCGGCACACTCGAACCGGCACTCGACGAACTACTCGGCCGATCCTTTGCCGCCGTATCCTTGGCGCTTAGACTGCGCTGAAACGCTGGTGTCGTTGCATTTGTATCCGAACTGGAATCTAAACTCGACGAACCGAGCAATCGTCCCCATTTACTGGCACGCGGCGGTGTCGGTCTACTAACTTTTGTTGTCACACCCGTAGAGTTGCCATCGTCTTTTTCCGCCACCGAACTAAGCTTAGTCGTTGACATTACACGCACCAATTGCTTATTTTCACCGCCCGAACCATTCGTCGCGCCGCCACTCTCATCCACACCCTTTTCCACATCGCTGGGCAGCGCTGCCGGCGGCGTGTGCTGGGCCCGGTCCCTCCGAAACTTACTGAATATTTTACGCACCAGATGGTCTTGATTCTGATCGAGTTGCGGTTCGTTTTTGCGTCGCTCCGCCAATTCCTTCTCGCGCTTCACGTCCGCCACCTTGCGAAAGATGAGACGATGGCGTAGGTTGTAGGTGAGCACCAGGTTGCGTGCGAAACTGTTCGCGAACGCCTGATAGAAGTCGAGCACCTCCAGTAGCTTGTCGCGCTTGATGGTGTGCAGGTCGCAGTAGGTGAGGGCGCGCACATTTGCTGCTGACTGGCCGACGGCGTTGTCCTTCCAAAACGAGTCGCCAAACACATCTCCCTTACCTTTGATATTTAAATATAATATTAATGACATATTCACGTAGTTTGGCAAAAAAGTAGTGAGACTGATTGCTTATATATCTCCTTCAAAATAGTTGCTCTCTTGCCAAAGTACTCATGGAAACGGTATTTCCAGTTTTGGTAATAGCGCTGAAAGTCTTCAACTGGTATGGTCTTCTATTGTCATTTTTGGATATTGCCCGAAGTCCCGAAATGACGTCTTTTGAGGACATTTTGCAGTTGAGAAACAAGGAAAAGATCATTTTCTTTTTCCTTAACTCCAAAATGTCCTCAAAGGACGTCATTTCGGGGCATGCTGAAGACCATACCGTTTGAAGACTTCAAGGGCTGCCACCAAAAGTGGGAACAATATCTCCATCGGTGTGTTCCTTCCCAAAAGAGCTATTTTGAACTTAGTAAGTAAAACATCAGTCTCATTACTTTTATGCCACTCCATACAATTTGTTTTTTTTGTATACCTAGAATTGCTACAACTTCATCATCTTGTATCACCTCCAAGGATCCAGTGACGATGAAGCAAAGCGAATCGATCGACTCCCCCGTGTGATAGAGCAAATCCCCCGGAGCCGAATGCGACATGGTGAAGTGCATCGCAAGCGCACGCAAACAGCCGTCCGAGGCGAGCCGAAAAGCCGGATGCTCGTTGAACACCTTACGATTGAGATGGACGCAGATGTCCGCCTTCATGTCCTTGGGGCAGAAGTTGAGCACCTTGAATATGAACTACGATTAATTACATAGTCGCAAACACACACGTCAGCCAAAAGAGGTTACTTTATCCTGATCGAGGCCCTTGGTCATCGCCCACGTCGATACGACGTAGTCCATCACACGTTCGCTGAGCGCTTTCGGCACCTCGTGCAGCTTCATGAACTCCCGCACGTTGTTTAGCATATCGTGATACTTGGCGGTGGCGCTCGTCATCTGCTGAATGATGGTGGTGACGTGACCGAAGATTGTCGCATACAACAACGCTACAATAACATTGTAATTAGTAAGTTGTTAATAATGAATTTGAAGACAACTCACCGGCGATGATCATCATGCAGATGGTGAAGATACGTTCGTTGTCCGTTTCGGCAGCGACATTACCGAACCCCACCGATGTCATGCACGTCATGGTGAAGTAGAGCGCCGTCACGTACATGGTTTTGCGCGACGGGCCGTTGATCAGTTCCGGCGTGCTCGAATCGTTCGGCCACACGTACGAGTACGGATTCTGCGTAATGTTGGCGAGCTTCCACAGCCAGCTGTATTGGACGCCGTTGTCGGCATCGGAACGGCCGATCGAGTACCAGATGCATGCCAGCCAGTGCGCCACCAGCATGTAGAAGCAGAGGAGGAGGATGAGCATGGCGGCGCCGTACTCTAGATAGCGGTCCAGCTTGCGCACCACGCGCCCCAATCGCAACAGACGGACGACTTTCAGCGCACTGAATAGACTTCCGATCCCCTACAAAACACATTGATCATTGCAAGTATGTATTTATTTCAATTTTAATATTTACTGCTTTTCGTTATCATGTACTATCTAACATGTCTCTCAGAGAAAGATTTCCAGGAACTACATTTGTTTGTGATCCACGCTATTTACAGTATGCAAATTAATGATTTCTGGCATGGATTAATTTCAGTTAATCAAAATTTAGTGCTTATCTTTGAGACATGTTTGATTTTTTTTATTCGCAAGTTAAGATTATTTTTCAACGATTTTATAAAGCAAATACGTGCAGAAAAGCGATAAAGACACTTCAAGTAAGAAATGTACGTTTTATCTCTACCGACCGGAAAAATTTTCTTGTGCACCGAACCGACGATTGAGAAGCACAGCTTGCTTGAACCCTAAGCATTTAAAGTTCTTCTTTTCGATTAAAGTTTGAATTTGCAATATCATCATCTCAAAATTCATTTTAAATGAGTTTGTTAATACATTGCACTTAATATCATTATTGATTTTATCACAGTAGCGTTTCCTCATTAAATTTATATTAAAATCTAGCGGAAAAATGTTGTGTTTAGGTTGGAAGCAATTAGTGGAGGTGTAGTTGTTGAGATTGCGAAACTTTGCATCTCAAAACTTCTTTCAAGTCCGATAATAAAACGTGTGCAGCAGTTCCAAAGCCAACTCAAGTAGTTTCAAACGAACGTCGTTGCGATGAAACAAAGCCAATTTGTTATGCGTGACTCAACCGACATTCGCGCTCGGTTAATATCGGCTCGATCATAATACTATAAAATTGTACTCTACTATTATATACCACGTTGAAATTCCCACTTGACCAACTTTGCGCGCGAGCATATGGTTGCCTACGTAGAGTGTACAGCCACATCGATTTATTCATTAAGACGGCCTAATGCATAGTTTAAAAATAGATTCGTCATCGTCATGCATTCACGATATAATACACAATTTCGCATTGATGTATGTTTGTGTGTATATTTGTGACCCTATATATATAGACTATATAAAATATCATAATTAGCAATTTGTATTTTGCATTGTGTGTGTGATGTGGGAGAGCGCCGCTCGCGCGCGCGCGAGCGCACACATAAAATATTTTATTCATCGCGCGCATAGAATGTTCGAAATATGTGTATATGTATGGGTGAAAATTGAAGCGGTTGATTAATTATTGCACGTTTCATTAGCGCGCCCCTAATTAAATTTATCAAATAAGTTGAAATGTTGAAATATTTATTATTCAAAAATTTGAAGGAAAAATGTCACTAACTATATATACATACAGTGTATTTCATTCAAAGGTATTCAAAGAAAATATAATCTCTTCTCATTATTTTTTAAATTTTTTCTCATTCTTGTAGCAATTTCTTCTTATTTTTTCCCAACTTCCTCTCATTCCTCTTCCCAAGAAAATGAAGAGAGGAGAAATTAGAAAAAAGATGAAAGTTGGAAGTTGGTAGAGGAATGATGGAAAGCGGAAATTAAGAAAGAAAGGAATTAGAAGATGAAAATTTGAGGACTTAATTCTTCTCATTGGGGAAGTTGGAAGAAAAAAAAAGAATTTCTTATGTATACCTTTGAATGGAATCGCACTGTATACAATAATATAGATAGAGATATCTGGCGATGATGTGATGTGATGTGCTGGTGGTTTGTTTTTATTTGCTTTGGCTTTGAATTGGATTGTTTTTTCAAGTGGGCCTGTCTAGTGTAGTGTAGTTGTTGTTGTTGTTGTAAGTTACTTACATCCTCGTCGTGATCAAAGGCGTTGAATACATCGTAGGGTAAACAGCTGAGCAAATCGATAATAAACCAGCTTCGCAAGTAGTTCATTCGTATGACTTTCGGATCGGAGACGACCTCGCCGCCGGGGCCGACGAACGTCGTGTGGAAGTTGAGGACGATATCGATGAAGAATATCACATCGACGATCGAATCGACGACCAGCAACGATACGTCCTCGCTCGTTTTATTCTTAAATGCAACGTTATAAGGAACCATGATCGCTGTGTAAAATGTTAAACATAAGATAATCCAATCCCATATAGCTTTAAATGCACAATAATGCAATAGGATGTGGGGTGGTGTTTTCGGCGCCTCCTGACGATATTGCGGCATTATATCTGCACTTAAACTCATCATCTAATTCAACATTAAATCAATCACAAATTGCCAAACAACAAGCGCAGCATGGAACAACAAGAACAAAATTATACAATTATTATTTTATTTATGTTTTATTTAAATAAATAGAGAATATTTATTTATATATGTACAATCTACACTTCATCAAACAATCAATACCATTACGAATTAATTGCATCTTTTATTCATTTTTGTTACTACAGATTCGAGTGGGCGATATCGTGTGCTAGCTGCTTTTTGATTGTTTGATGATTGCATTTGCCATAAAATGTAATAAATCAATCAATCAATATCCATATTATAGTTTTATGCGGCAACAACATTTAAATGTATATGCGAATTATCAGCTTATTCGCGAGGGAAAAGAAAATGAACGCGAACATGGCGTTTGGAGTAATATAATTCGATTTGAAGAATATAAAAATGCAAATTTTTATACAACCCGGCCTCTCTAGATGTAAGCAAGTGAGTAAGTAAATATATGAACGTCATTTATAATTCACACATTTTTCTTTTCTTTTTTTATTATTCGTTAAATAAAATTCGCTTTTTGGGTAAATATGAAAAGTTGAGTAGTAGTAGTATAGCATTGCGCTATTCGGTTGCTACGTACCTGTGCTAAATGTGATTGTTTCGTTGTATCTTTTAAATTCGGCAGATGCGACGAGAATTGTGAAACCAGGACCGAGCGACTTCTCGTTACCGATCTGGCTAATTTTGCGAATTTCGAAAGGCCTAAAAAATATACATACATTTTTATTATTTTATCATCATGATCATCATCATTATCATTGCTGCTTCGTTCTTTTTCGCTCGATGATAGAAAAAATACACACACCCACGGAGCTTGATACGGTTTGAAAAAAGTTTAATTAAAGTCGTCCGTTTGTTTAATCTCGTCCAACTTTTTTCATTATTTAACGATTTTTTAATCTAACTGCGGCATTTTTTTTATTCATCCATTCATTCGCACATTGCACATTGGATTTAGATTAAATTGCACGCTTTTTGCGTTTGCGAAGAAAATGACTCGCTCCCCGCCGCATGCCAATAATAAATTGCATAAAAATCATTTGAATTTGATTAAATTCGAATTACAATCGATCAACGTATATAAGTAGCAGTATGCTACAACCAACAAACAACCAATACGTGTTTCTATTTTTAAGTAAAATGTGATTAAACCTGTCGTCTGGTATGATAATTTTGTAATCTAACTTTGTAGCGCGCTGGCCGGATTTAGATAAACGTGCGCGTTTTTTGCATTGAACCAACCAGTTAAAGTTTGAATGTGTTTGTAGCTAAATTCACGTCAATCAGGAACGGACAGGGAAAAACAGGAACGGACTGGGTATCGACATCCGCACTAGAATTACAACAAAATTCTAAATAAACTAACTTGAATATAGTCTTAGGCAACCTTAATAAAATCAATCAAATCACTTGGTATGGTCACAAACATAATCCAGCGATAATTTATAAAAGTATCTGCCCGAATCTATGTAAGATGTAATTTGCTTCTAATGATCACTTAACAGTCGAAATATATCAAGTTAATAATAAATTTTTTAGACCATTCCAAGTGTTTTTATTGATTTTATTATCAAAGATGGTTCACCAAGAACAGGCTTCGTGGGACGTTTTATTTATAGCCAACCATCTTCATATAGCGAGCCAAACTCAAGGATTAAATTTACTCATAGACGAAAATTTAATTAAAGAAAGGCACACATTTAAGAAAATTCAAAGAAAAATATCCAAAATTGATATGTTAGGCTACTAGGAATAGTAGTAAAGTCTGTGAAAGGTATTTTATAAAAGGTAGGTCAAAATAGGGCTTTTTCTCGCCAGTTCTCCTCAGAATACATACCTAAATTCAATCAATTAGTTACACTCACATTCAAACAATTTAAATCTCACGCCGTGGTTGAATTGATTTGTAATCTATATGATAACTTATATATTTTGTTGCAAGATGAATATAAAAAATGTGCATGTTTTACATTGAATATCGCAGCCCCAGATTAAATTTAAATATGGAGATGGATATAAATTTATGCCAATCATAACATATGTTACATTACATGACATTACATTACATGACATTACATGACATGACATTACATTACATACCTCCTTTGGTATCGTCTGTTTCTATAGGTTGCTTTAGCGCTGTGATGTCTCTGAACGTCAGCAGAAAGAGAACGACCAGATCGCGTTCGTTTTTGATCGGCGAGATTTGCAGTAAAAGCCATAATGGTGTTTCTAAAAATCGGAACAGAGCGCACAATGTAGAGAGAAACCAGAAACTATGCGTTTGATTTTATTTTTCAAAAAAGTAGCGTCGACGTATCGAAAAATCAACAAAAAATTAAAAAGTTACTGATTTATCAAATAAAAAACGTAAGCATCACTAGATTCATTCAAATCACTAATTTACTAATATAATAGCTAATTATGCATTATCTAAATCAACAAAATAAAACCGAACTAACTAGTTTCGTTTAAATTGTATCATAATAAAAAACTTTAATAAGCGATAAAGATATGTAACAAGTAAAAAACATAAAAAATGCACTTATTAGTATTTAATAATAATAATATTCATTTAATAATCTATCTAGTTGTAAGAATTAATAATAATACTTGTAGCACACAACAAAAACTAAACTAAATCAACAACATGCGTTTTTATTTATTGTTAATAATAAGAAAATAATACTCTGTTTCAGATAATGATACGGTGCACATATTGAAGCATTTCGAAGCGTTGAAAAAGAATGGTTAATAAAAAGCTGTGTGAAGAGCAGGGGAAATAACGATTTTATATAATATTTAATAATAATTTTTTCCTTTCTTTCTCGCATTTGACAAAAAATTTAGCAGCTGAATATATAATAATAATCACAAGCACATAATAATTTTCGGTAATAATATTTACAACAATTAATACGAATTCTTTTTATATTTATATATCATACAAATAATACACAATACACAGGATGAATGTTAATAAAATTGTTGATTTTCTCAACTGTATATGGTAGTAGTAAGTAAGTGTAAGTAATGGGTTGCATACCTATGTATATTGAGCCAATTGCGTGTTGAGAAATTCAGCAAGTCTGTGTGGTAGACGGTATAACAATCATCCTGTATATGAGATAATACGGCATAGATCAATAATAAGAAGATAAAAATATCTACGAAAACGAAATTTTGATTTATTAATATAAATTAATTAATAATAGTAATAATAATAATAATAATAATGAAAAAAAATTCAATATATAATATAATATAATATGGAAAAAGTTGAATAAAATAGATAAATCAAGTAGAAAAATTACATACCTTCAGGTGTGCCTGTTAGAACAAAGAAAATAAGTAATGTATCAGTGCGCTTTAAACGATTTTGTCAGAAAAAAATCAAACAAAAAAACAAAATCATAAATCATAATTTTCCTTGTTTCTTGTTTTTTGAAAAACGCTATAAAATAAATCGGAAAAATAGATTTTTTATCATAGAAATTTTATTGTATGTAATTGTTGTGTCATTTCGGATTTCATCAATTGGTTCGTTAGTTATTTAACACATATATAAAGGTGCACACACCCACACAGAACACAAAAAATAAATAATGTAACAACATTAACAAGTAACAACAAATATAACATCGAACACAAATATTTGCATGATGCAATCAATCGAAAAATGTTAGTTGTAGTAATGTGTGATGTGTTGTTGTAACATATAATTTCACAAAATTTGTTTAAAATGAAAAAATAAACGACAACAAAAAATCAACATAATAATAATAATAATAATAATAACACATGTTTGAAACATCGATCGTGCACTATTAGAATCGAAAGCTGCTGTACTAAATTGCTGCTGTTGCTGCGCTTGTATGTACAATCGTGGCCACATTAAATTGCCCACGCACGCTTCGTTTGTTGGAATTAGTTTTTTTCGTTGTTGTTATTGCTGTCTCGACGGATAGGAAGAAGGGTATAATATTTTCGACGACTTTATTGTGGTGGGAGTTTGAATGCTTGTCCGCTTTACGATGGGAACGAATGTACATTACATTACACTTGCACGTTAACGTTTTTCTTCAATTTTTAGAAACTTTATCCCGCAAAAAATGATGAAAAACGTACTGCTTTAAATCTTAAGATACAAATTGTATTTGCCGTCTTGTAAGTCAAATTAATTCGTATTTCAAACGAGATACATTTATTCATTAAAAATGCAGTGATTTCATCAACCGATGTGGAAGTTTCGCAAATTGTAGCGCGTATTTCGGAATTCAACTCGGTTTTCAAACAAAATATCAGTCCGAGTCCAGTTTGTATCTCAAAAAAACTGGTATTTCAATGATCTGTACTTATTTTTTTATAAAATGGACACGATTGTATTTAATTACATTATTTAGTATCAAAATTAATTCTATTTTTTATTTTACAGTTGAGAAAACCGATAAAAAAGAACATTTGTGCAGTTTTATAACCCGACAATTAAGCTTCTCGAGTTACAGCTCGCATTTCGAAATTCAATTCGGTTCTCAAATAAAATATTAATCTCTCAAAGAAAACTGAGCTGCTCGTATTTTCTATACTTGTCTCATATAGGGTGGACATGCCTGTAGAATATATTTTATTTAATTAATTCATTTACTATTGAAATGAATACTTTTTTAAAACTTTTACAGCTTGGAAAACCGATAAAAAAGAACGAAAGTGGACGCTTGTGGGTGAATATACCTCAATTGTATTAATTTCACATCCACTTTAATTGGTCCACGCAATTTAATTCGTCGTTTGCAATTAAGCTACCCCGGGGAGAAAACATCTCAACCAATTGGAAGAAGACCAGAAGCTCATGTTTTTATGTATGTATTTACGTATTTCGTGAGGGTGGGCACGAGTGTACTTACATTGGGCAAAAGAACATTTAACGCTTGATTGGTTAGTAAAGCAGCCCTTTTTGCAGCCTTCGCGTTCGATCGTGTGTGTTGTGTTTGTTTTTTGCATCGCCAATGATATAACAACAAATATAACAACAACAACAATAACATTGAATTATCATCATCATCATACATTCGCATGCATTTTAAACTTCGCCTCTAATATAAAATTGTAATCACTATTATTGTTGACATCGATGCGATTAATTTTATTTTTAATATTTCGTTAATGCTCTCTATAGAGAAAGAACGGTGCGAATACTACATACCTTTGTTCTCTATATAGAGCATGCGTGATGCGGACGGACGGAGCGATGATGCAAATACACAGACATACATTAAGGGAAATAATATCGAATAATCATAATAAATTAAATAATAAATAAACAACAGCTAAACTAAATTGTAAAAAATCATCATCATCATCATCATCATCTCGGGTGCACAAATTCCGATCAAAGAGAAAAAATGTTTCGAAATATTATAATTACGGAAAATGTGGTGCAAACGCGAGTCAAAAATAAATTATTATACGTGGGTGGTTCAAAAAGTTTTTAACTTTTTAGTAGTTTTTAGTACAAATTATTTTTTAACATCACCAAGTCATTTAAACCAATTATTTTTCCCTATTTTGAATAAATTTTACTAAAAATTCTTAAATATTTTGATGGAAAATGCCAAAATCAAAGAAGAAAGTTGTGGGGATGCTAAAAATAATTTGGGATTGCACTAAAAATTACTACAAAAATGGTTGAAACTTTTCGGACCACCCACGTATATTATTACCAAATTTCCACAAATCAGAAAACTATATATAAAATATGGAAAAGTCATGCTAAATTGTAATTAATTATAATTTCTTTCGTATAAAATAGCTGCTCAATTTATACTAATGTGCATTAATAATTGATTATATTTATACTTATACTTATACGGTTGAGAAACAAAAACTTAAAACGGAAAAACTTTACATCCTCATTTATTAATAATGTAATTTTTGCGTCGGAGTTTTTCATTCATGCGCTATAACAATCAATTTGTTAATATATAAAAATCAATCAAGATCATTGATTGATTCTGCTGCAATTCATGTTCGGTGTATGTATGGATTTGCCTACTACCAGAAATAGGCAATTTCTAATTTATTATTAATTAGATCATTTTAGTTAAATAAAAATTGATTGGTACTTCATTTGACTTAAAATTTTCGTAGAGAATCTGCTTTAATCAATTAAATTTAAAAAATCTAGTTTGCTTATTGTTTAAAAATAATGTAGTTAATTAAATTACCAATCAATTATTGTGTTGTATTATCTGTTGGTTCAGATTAGAGTAGTAACGACGATATATTGTAGATAGACGATGTGAAATATGAATCGCTACTTACTATTTTTCTTATAGAGCAGTATTTCGAACTGGTCGTGCAGTTGGTGTTCTAGGACGTGATCCACCCGGTTGATCGTCTCCTTGTCGGTGAGCTCGCCGAACATGAAGGCGCACCGACACGACTTCTGCATGACCTCGGCGCGATTGTAGCCGGATATCTTGCAGAATGCCTCATTGCAGTAGACGATCGGAAAGTCGACGATCTGTGCATTCGCCAGCAGGAAACTGCTATCAGCTGCAATAACAAAAAAACACACAATGCATGAATAAGTTACGATTAAATAACACAGTGGAGCATCAAAAGCACAGGAGCAGGAGCACATCTGACGCGCGCTCTCGGCCATATGTATGGAGCGAGCGCTTGGGAATCGCACAATTTATTATTATGCGCGTCGGAAAATATCGCTCGGAGCTAGACTATTTTTAGGCGAAACGACACCGCATTA
>JARJDW010023330.1:0-17017 GCA_030264715.1 Adinopsis sp. GC000173 | reverse complement strand
CGTTTTTTTGAAATGGATATACAAACAGCTAAGCAAATTTTGAGGGAGTGCACCATTCGTAGCAATCATTAAGATTATTTCTAAAATTCCAGACATTTTATTCATTACTCTCAAGTTAAGTAATAACCGAAAAGAGGATGAGCTATGGAAGGTTTAAAACTTTTTATAAATTAAATTTAAGGTGCAGATTCGTCAAAATGTATTAAGTTTTTCTTCAATTTCTAAATCTTTCCATAAAGCAATCTTTGTATTCTCTGTGATTCCCAATTTTTTATGCATTAGAAAAGAGGAAAGGACTTTCTTGATTATCTTATATTTACTAATAAAGCTTTAGTTAAAATTGTGCAAAACAAGTAGTAAAGTTGAATTCAATAAATTTTGAACATTTTAGAATCCCCGAAGAAAATTTAAAGTTTTCGTCAAGCGGACGCGAAGATTGTGACGTAAGATGTTTAGGACGAGGTCGTCCATTCTACATCGAAATGCTAGACCCAAAAAGAACGAATTTTGAATTTGCAGAATTCAGACAAATTGAACAATTAATCAATGCATCTAAAATTATTGAAGTTAAGGATTTGCAAATGGTGAACAGGTATTGTACTATATTAACAAAATCAATCACAACGTAAATCTAATGAAATTTACTATTTAGAAGCGACTTGCGGTACATTAAAGAAGGAGAAGCGACGAAAACTAAAAATTACATCGCATTATGCACTAGCCAACAACCTCTTACAGACGATTTGGTAAACAAAATCAACAATCATGGTAAATTTACAATATCACAGAAAACGCCAATTAGAGTGCTACATAGACGACCCTTAGCTGTGCGAGAAAAAACCATACATGAAATGACAGCGCATTTAATTCCTAAACATCCAAATTTATTTGAGCTGCATGTCCTAACACAGGCAGGCACTTACGTGAAAGAGTTCATTCATGGTGACTTTGGAAGAACTAAACCGAGTATTGGTGATATAATTAACATTGAGGTAGACATATTAGCATTGGATGTTGTTTCAATAAATCTAGACTGGCCTGAAGCGATTGACTATGAAAAAAGCAATAATAAACAAGAATAGAAAAATGAGTATTTTCCTGATAACATACCCACTATCTGATAATTATTATTTATTTATTTAATAATAATTAATTGAATTTTAATAAATTGTTTAATTAACTAGTTTGGTTATTGGTATATTATCCCAAACAAAATAACCTTCATTTTGTCTACATGTTTATTTCTTATTTATAACACCCTGTAGTTTAATTAGAAAAATAAAATATGCTTTACAACAATAAAAGTCACGTTTGTTCTTCAATATGCTAAACACGTAATAAATTACAGTTAGAAATAAATTATTTTACATTTAAAAACTATTCGTCATATCTCCTATTATCTTCATGTGTTTACTTATTACACGTAACAAACGCAACTGATTGTATCGTATATTAAAAATCACAGACGAGTTTGCAACTAGCTTAATAGTAATAAATAAATGAAACGTATCAATCAATTTATGTATGTATAAAAAAAAATAATTAGTTAATTAGCGATATTCACATAAATGTCCACAACCAGTTGGACACTGCTTGTACTTTTCCATCCATTGTCGCATATGCACCAAATGGCCACCGTGCGAACAACCTTGGCACCATGCGTACAAACCCTTCACGACTTGGTGGCATACGCTGCATAGTGCGTATTCCGATGAGTGGCAGCGATCGCACAGCCATCCGATTCGCTGGAGCGGCTTCGAGCATTGGCTGCAATTTGTGTTAATCCTCGTCGATTGTTGATTTAATTGATACACGCTCGGTATCCACGATAATTTAATTATCTAAATACAGAAATAATCATAAATTATAAGGTTAGTTAATAGTTGCATTGCCAATCAATCCCGAACCAATTCGTTTGTTATCTAATTCTAAAAATGCGCTACCAATGCATCTTGAACAGATTCTAAACTTTTAGTTCGCTATTTCCAAGCACATCGCGCTAGTTCTTAATTGATTCCGAACTAGAAAAACAAGCAAATTTGTAAGAATTAAATAATTGCTTCTAAATTTGGTAAACTCGTATTAGTTGCCCGCTGTAGTTGAAATAACGAGTCTTGTCTTGCCTAAAAGGTTGCCAACTGCTGTTAAATGACATTGCTAACAGATAATACATATATGTGTAGGTAGCTTATAAGGCGGTCTGTCTCTTCTCTCTAATCATGAGTTATACGAACATTCCAATTGATGCAGCTACAAACTAATACCCTAATCAATTCGATTTTTCGGTACGGGTTTGGTTCGGAATTGAATTAATTCAGAATTAGCTCAGAATTACAATTGGAAAAGAGACTAATACTAATTATATAACTTTATACATACTTTAGCAGCTTGATTCCATAATTTGTAGCGTCCCAACAACTCAATATACCCTAACAACCAATGCTCTTGCGTTGTCTCATCCAAGCTCTTCAAACTGTTCCGATGTTCGCCCAAGGCAGTTAAAATACATGCGGCGGTTTGTACATCTCCGATGCTCGCATAATGTTTGAGCGTGTCAATGACGATATTGCTCGGATCCCACGTCGCCTTATTCGGTAACTTTGTGACGGAGATAAACGATGGCGGATGCTCTTCGATGATTGTCTGCGAGTCGTCGTTCAGGTCCGGCGAGTTGTGATTGGGGAATTGGTCGGGCGGCGGGGAATGGTCTTGAATTTCATGGCGCAAATTGAAGGCTTCGTTTGGTAGCGTCCAGTCTTCTTGTTGGTGGATTAAATGATTTGAACTTCTAAGGCCATTTCTATATTCTGTAAAATAAAACAAATTAATATTTAAGCTAACTTGAAAGTCGATAAATTGAAGCTAATATTATATTTTGCTTCGAAATTTAGAGAACCATGATTATGCGACATTTCTTTCATGAAAACTTGNTTGGTTCAAATATGCTTCTTATAGTGGCAGTGATTTAATTAATAGAGCTGGCAGTTATGAGAAGTCAGTCTAATCAAGATTCCACTGAATTCTTTAATTTTGGGTGCGTTTATAGGAAAAATACAATGTAGAGATGTGCTCCATCTTAAAACATCCCAACAAACTTTAGGCGTATCAAATACTTATTGCGCCATTTTAAGATCAAGCATATATTTAACTACCCCTACTATCTACCAGCTCGAACTATGCCAATTTACTATTTTACCCTTAGTTGCTTGCATTGAAGTAAATAAAATGATTTACCCATATTCAGGTCGAGTTCGAGATCCAGCTCATTTTCCCCGAATGAAAAGTCGCCTTTCTGTAAACTATACCGCCCACACGAATTTAAATTGTAGTAGGCGCTAACGTGATCGACTTGATCCTCAGTATCAACATCATCATCACCTCCACTGAATTGTGCAGCTGGCGTCTCACCACCTATAAATATTGCATTGAAACAAATTTGACTATAAAAAATTAGTATTAATTAACCTTTAGAGCGCTGATCATTTTCAACATTATTATCCAACCTCAAGCTATCACTACCGGTATTCCCATTGATTTGATTGAACTCCTCACCGTACATCGTTTTGATAATCTTCCACAAGATTGACACGTTACTCTTACCGTACTCTTTCGCAACAGCCGCATTGTGTTCGCAAATATCGCTGAATGATTGTCCCGACAACATATAATTCATTGCTAAATGATAGAAATTGTCCTGTTCGTTACTTATATTTGAATTGAACTGATGTAGTGTACTTGATGCTTGATGAAATTGATCACTAGTCATGTTATTCAAACTCTTTGGCAGATACTTCCCCCCTTTGATAAACGTGTTCGTATTGACTGGAACGCGCGACGCGTATAAAATATCGCCCTTGTTGTTCAGCGACATGCCCTGTGGATTCGCTTTACTCGCAGGTCGACTCGCATCTTTAAATGCATGCTGATACAATGTGCAATCCTATAATAAAAATTATTTTAAAATGTGAAATTGATTGAAGAAATTGTTACTCGATAAAACTCTTTCATATTTAGTAGAAGATTAATTCTTGGTTTGGTTTTATATTCTTTTATTTGCATATTACTGACTGCAAATAACGAAAGATTGTAAAACTATACCAAGAATCACACTTTTATTTAATGTAACATTGTGCGAATAAGTAAAGATTACTTACGCGGCTTGTGCTTAGGAAAATTTGTGGATCGCCGCGCCATGCCACTCCACTGGCAATGTCTTTGTGTTCATTAAAAGCTGCAAACGGTATGTACGGCCGTCGTACATCCCATATGTTAATGCTGCAATCCACCACGAGCGCACAGCTAGCGATGTGAAATTTACGCTGCGGCCGCCACTTTATGTGCCCAATTGACGCAATAGTGTGAATGGTGAATTCTAGGGTTGGTTTACTAGTAGTTAAGTCCCATACCTACAATAAAAATGTAATTGAATCAAAATGAATAGAATAAATACAATCATATTGGATATAACGAGCATGAATAATTCTAGAAATTAATTTGTAATGTGACAAATACTCTTTAGTTGGAATTGATTGTATATTTATTTTTACAGCTTGTTATATTTTAAGTTTTATAGGTTTTTAATTATTACTCATTTTGCTGTATGTTTATTTTCTGTTTCGTAAACAAGTTTCGATCAATTGTTCATCATCAACACTGTAATAATGATAGTTTTAGCATATATGTGTATAAAGAAATAAAAAAAATGATTAGTTAGTCCAAATTCGTTTATGAAAAATATAATAAACATACAGAAAAAAGAAACAAAACAAGTAATGGTTTAGTGCCACACATTTGCAACAAAGCACTACTAGCTTAGATTAAGTTTAGCCCGTTTCACAACGCTTTTCGACATAATTAAAGGAACAGTGTAAACCGATTACCTTCTGAGAGTGCGGAATTGACGATGACTTAAGGTGGTAAAAAGCGAAAAATCACTTCTTTGAAAAAGTTTACTTATACGAATCATGCAGAGTGGCTTGACTTAAAAAGCCCTATCTAGCCCTTGTTGAGGACGCGTATACGCCGAAATTCTAAGAGACCAACAAGATGCGCAAGATACGGCTTTTTAAGTCATGCCACTCTGCATAGTCAATCAAAAATTATGAGTATAAATTCAAAAGTTCTATTTTATAGCATATTACATAACCTTTCATTGCGACAGAAAAAATGATAAATAAAAAGCTACAAATGAGTAATTATTTAGAACTCCTGATTGTCATTTGGGGGAATTCTCTTATAATAACTTCAAAAATCAAGTCTTTAAAACATTAAAATATCAATACCCTAATATAAAATATCGAGAGCCAGTGATTTAAGTGACGATAAATTAATTTCTTCTTGTCCTAAGTCAGTAGCTTTCATTTTCCTCAATAAATTATCTAAATTTTAACTTTTGTTTGTAAACCTATACGTTCTTATAATTTTATATTGAACATTAATAAGATTTTAGTTTAGTGTCTCTGTTAATCTCATTTTATATCTCATTAAATGGAGTGCTTTTTAAAAAATCAAATTGCAATACATTATCAACACTTATTTTACCTTAATAGTTTTATCACGACTTGCTGTAGCCAGCCACGTATTGTCCGGATGCCAATCGCAAGCGAACACTGGTCCGCTGTGCGCCGTAAACTGTTGCAACGATCTGTCAATTCGTCGCACATCCCAAATTTGCACGCTACCGTTTTCGGATACGGCAGCGAATATGTAAGGCGTATGCGGGCTGAACTGCACATCCCGCACACTCTCCGTATTACTATAAAATACTGCTTGAGCCGTTTTACATCGAATATCGAAATAGCGCATCGTTCCATCTTGCGAGCCAGATATTAAACGATACGGTTCGGAGGCGTGAAAGTTCACTTTATTTACAGTACGTCGATGCTCTTGGTAGACTTGCTCCTGCATCGCTTTGCCCATCTTTGTAAGATTCCATACGCATACATGTCCATTTGTTGCTGCTGTCGCTAAATAATTATCTATAAATACAAGTTACAATTATTAATATGAATAATTTGCATTCCTTGTAATGTTTAATACCATCTGTCGAACTCCACGCTACATCGTTGCAAGAAAAACTTAAATTTAAGTGTTTGGATGCACGTAAATTGCATAATTCTTTAAAACTGTCCTCTTCAATCGAATATACTTTAAAAACTAAAACGGGAATCTCGTTAGAAATGAACCAAATCAAAATTGCATACATACCATTTCGTCCTCCTATCGCTACTTGAGTATTATCTTTATTTAATGCCAAAGCATTAACAGGCCCTTCTTGAGATACGTTAAAGGTGCTCATTTTTCAAATTCTATTCTTGGCGCTTAACAATATACTTAATTCTTACATACTTCCACATACAGTGTGATTGTATACAATTTAATTCTTTATTCAACTAAATTAACTCCGTGTAACAATTTCTTTTACATTTTTTATTATTTTAAGGTTATGTCATTCATTACGTCAAATTTGTATTTATTATTATACACGGTTAAATACTTTATCTAAATTTACTAATTAAAAGCAAATCATGTAAATGTGGCATAGCATCAAATATTAAATATTTAAATAATTATTAACAATTTTAACAATTTTAGAATGCAGTGACATCTATAATGAAATTGTATAAGAAGTTTTTCACAAAATATACAAAAGGTGGAGATCTACAAATGTTTAGTGATGTTTAGTATTTTCTAGAAATATCCCTAGATTGTTTAGTTATTTTAGCTACTCAATGTTTGTAACTGCTAATTTTGACGTTTAAGCGCATTGACGCGCATTTCTTCTAAAAATTTCGTATTTATATTTTCAACCTTTCCAATTTATAGATAATAAAACAACATGTCAGATTTTCAAATAATAAGCCCCGACTTTGTCAATCTTCAAATCTCCACCACAAAGGGTGATGATTCGTTTGTGAATGAGAAAAGATTGCCCAAAGATATATCAGTTTCCGATTTAAAGGTTAGTTTCGCTAAAATTCGTTGATCTGATTCGATTTATGTTACAATTGCAGGCTAAATTAGAATTGTTAACTGGCGGAAATTCACAAACAATGGAAATTGAGGTATATAATAAGGAAAATGGACTGGTTTGTAAATTGTCAGATAATCGTGCGATGCTTGGATCGTATCCAATTGAAAACGGTATGCGCCTACACGTTATTGATAAATTCTCGTTTTGCGGCGATTTGGAAAACAGCGACGTGGAAAAATACGTTATGAAAGATGAGGAATATGCGAATCGGAGCGATTCTGTGCGTTCCTTTCTGTTAAAAAATAGAGTTGGTGCGTTATTTTTACGCTTTTTAATACTTATAATATTAACCATGATTAGTCAGGAATATAAATAACAAATGCCTGGCTTGGGTTAAAAATATGTTATTAACTATACTTGTACATATTTTTAGGAAAGTACGGCGATGAATATTTAAAGAAAAAATCATCAATGCAATTGGAGGAATTGAAGCTGTTAGAAGCGATAGAAATTGGTTCAAGGTGCAAAGTTGCGGGAAACAGTGGCGAAACTGGAAGGCTAGGAACTGTAATGTATAAAGGATTAGTTGAAGGACTACAAGGTCAATGGATTGGTGTTAAATACGATGAGCCTATGGGTAAAAATGATGGATCGTAAGTTGCTTAAAAAAATGTAGCAAATTGTCCAAAATAATGAGCGAGTTTTGTTGTAGTCTTAATGGAAAACGTTACTTTGAATGCACCCAAAATTACGGAACGTTTGTGAAGCCTGTTAAAGTGACTGTCGGTGATTTCCCTGAAGAGGAGTATGGTTTGAATGATGAGATATAAATGAAAGGTCATTATTTATTTTATTTGTATAATTACTTTAATTGTATAAACTCGATTAAGTTTTGTTGTCTTTATAAAATTAATATTTTGTACTTGTACTTTTATAATAAGTTGTTTTTTCTATTAAATTAGGCAGCATATTTAATTGATTAAAATATTCTCACTAAAAATTTATGAATTTGAAGTTGATTTTTATAAACATAATTTTTATTTTCTTACTATAAAAAGTCGCATACATTCCTTCGTATATAAAGTCATGATTGAAAGCACTGATTGTGAGCTACACACGAAAAATGTTGTTAAATAATAATAAAAATGCTTTATTATTTTGTAAAATTTGATAAATTGAAAATATATAAAGTTAATTATCTTAAATTAAGTGTTAAATAAATTAAGAGTTGTTTCGAACAAATCGAAAAAAATCAACATTTATATCAACTGAAGTCTTTTTATGAAATTTATAGGTCGCTGGCAGATCGTATCGTAATTCGGCTAGTATTGTACCTTCGTATCCGTTGGCTTTTGCCACTTTCAATACATGCGCTCTGAAACAAACAACAACAAACAAACGTGTACGTTTTACAAGATGTCGCTTTAAAAAAGTGATTTACAAATTGCAAGACTGGGAACACTATTGACACATATGTATCACTTACGTAGAAAAAGCGCTTTGCAATGTAAGTTTTTTGTATTATTGTATAAATAAATGAAACTGCAAATAATATTGAAAATTAACTGGATTGCTTAAAAATGTTAGCGTAAAATCTAAAATATATATTCCATAAGTAATGCGACCAATTTTTTCTAGCGTGTTTTAGTCTGAAGGCTAGTAGGAAATTAATGTATTTGATTGAGAACTTTTGCTTTGTGAATCTCGAAAATAGGTAATAAATGATCATGTTTGTTGATTTTGGTTTCACATGTTTTGTTTTCGCCAAAAATTTAGTAAGCGATAATAAAATATGTTCTTTTCCAAGACCAGTGTGCCAGATTGAAATCGTAAATTTGATTTTGATCCGAATTAAAGTTTTAGGCTGAGAACATAATGAGTCGGTGAGCAACGAGCGAGAATAGAGCAGTGAATAGAAACCGGTACATTTAAATTAGTTTTAGTCGCTGTTCAAAATGCATTGCTCCCCGCTTTACTAAGTTTCTAGCCTTATGCTTTCATAGCAGACCACATAAATATATGAGTCACTAGAAAAAGGATGAATTGTGTTGTAATCGAATTAATTAATTTGATGGCAACTAATAATATGTGTAAAAAATTGAATAAATTTAAAATAAACAAGCTCATGTTCGTTGGCCTATGACTATCCTTTTAATTTTACGCATGTCTTTATGAATTTTATTCTGAAAGCATGGAGATTCTTCTATAAAACAATTTTAGATCATCACAATTTACTGAAAAATTAGAAGGTTCGCTATAATATCAGAATTTAATAATTATCAATGTGAATATTGCGAACAAATCTGGTAGTTGCAGGTAGAATAGTAGAATGTTTAAATATAGAAAACAATGGTTTTGTTTCAGTTTGAATTGTAAAAATTTAATAAGCAATGTTGTACAATC
The DNA here is from genome assembly GCA_030264715.1 of Adinopsis sp. GC000173. Classification (NCBI taxonomy): domain Eukaryota; kingdom Metazoa; phylum Arthropoda; class Insecta; order Coleoptera; family Staphylinidae; genus Adinopsis; species Adinopsis sp. GC000173. The sequence continues at coordinate 7,641 of JARJDW010023330.1, read as the reverse complement.
AATACAAAATAGGGTTAATAGAAATGCACATAAAACTTGTAGAAAGGGTTATAAACAAACGACTTTGGGTTTGTTTTTCTTTTTCGTTACGACATCGCTCATTATATAAGTTATATTTGCTACGTTGTAAGTTTGCATAAGAAATATGTGGTTGCATTACTTGTGGATCTGACCGTTATATCTAACTCACCTAGTTGATGTTTTATGAAGAGAGTACACAACGGAATTTGATAATTGGAATCCTGTTTCCAAAAATTTCATATCAATTCCAGAATTACGTTTCGTTCCAAATGGGGGATTCATTATAATAGTATCAAATTTATTCTTCCATCTAAAATATACATGGTTTTTTAATAATTGAATTAAATTTACTTCAAATCACTTTACCGCTCATCTATTTCAGTAACATTACACCTTATTGCATTAATATTTGTTAATTCGTGTTCACTCAGATTATCATAGAAAATGTTTAAAGCGTCCTCGTCTATTTCGAAACCTACAACCAGCGCTGCATCTAAAGCTGCCGCTCCAATGCTTAATGCGCCACATCCGCAGCCCAAGTCACCCACTAATTTTTCGCTAATATCACCATATTGAGACTAGAAATTAAATTGTAGATTAATAAAGTAAAACGTTGGATATGCTATTTATTTACCTGAATAGTAAATAACATATGTGAAGCCAAATGTGATGGTGTTATATATTGTTCTAAAAGAATCTTTGGTTCTTCAAAATCTTCCAGACTTTGTAGGAGTTCTTCCAAGTGTCGTAGTTTCATACAAGGCCACATGGTGCATTTACTTGACATCAAAGCGAGGTAATACAGGTAATATTAAGTTTCCAAAGGAGGAATCCTGCGATATGAAGAAGCCACTTGATTGGGAGTTTGCTGTTTGCAGGGCAGTACGTTGCACTGTCATAGAATGATTTTCTGGATTTGTGATATTCGTTGAACCTAGAACAGGCAACGATGATGTGTTTAACGTTGATGCTACTCCTTGCTTCAACAGTAACTGCTTTTTCATATGTAGATCCTCCAAGATTTTTCGATTTGTCAGTTCTGAAAGCATAGCGAGAGTTACGTTATGTTTATTACAAACTATATATTTAATTTTCCTGACCTCGTTGAGAGTTTGGTTGTGAAAACGCCATTAATAAATTAATCACATGTAGTAATTGCTTTTCGTTTTTAGAATTTGTTAAAAATATATGTGTGTGATTGCTTAATTTTGTTACAATTAAGCACTATTAACACGTATGCTCCTTTATACTTTTTCTTTTCTACAGTCCCTGATGATAGAGGTCTTATTTAGAGCATTTTGTATACATCTTTTGAAAGATGGACGTATGTCTTAAATTAGTACACCAAAGAAATTCTTTTTGATTTTCTTAATTATGAATTTAATTACTGATATTTTCCAGCTCAAACTTGAAGGCACAAATTAAATATTTTTATATTATAAAATATTATCCAGTTTTTATATTTAGTCGAAAATTTACAATGTCACTATATTCGGACGTTTGCATATGAAAAGAGTGCGATACGTTGTTTTGTAATGTAAAAGAAAAGGATATCCATCCATTTGTTTACTTTCAATTTTCTAACCTCAAAGTTGTAGTAGATGTAAGTGAAAGATGGTAAAATACATTTGTATTAACTGTGGAAATAAGGCTGAACACTTATATAAAAAATATAGTGCATCGGTATTAAAACTAACAACATGTGTAAGTAATTTTATTTGAAATGTATTTCAACAAGATTGCTCGCAACTCTATGACTATTTCTTAAGGATACTTGCAACTGCATTAATGATAAATATATTGAATATGATCCAATAATCATCATAATTGACTTAATATTATTGAATAGGAATGCGTACAGGCATGTTTTGTATAATACTAGTTATTCAGTAAGTTGTTTCAATAAGTAAATTTCCTTATTTAACATCATTTTTTTAGTATTACTGGAAGATTTCTATAATATTATTAATAATGGAAGCATATTCGGAGTTAATGCTTACTAAGCTACCAATTATTTCTAACCAAAAATCTATTTTATTAGAAAATTTTTATACAGGCGATGTTGAATTTTATGTAACATTTTTCAAAGTTACATGTAGTAAGTTGTTTACACTTCGTTTTGGGGCTATTTTAACTAATATCTACTTTATTTTCAAGGAAATATATGCTTTTTACTAGTCATTTTCATGTGGACGAGTTTCTACAACAAATATTTGCGAAGTAAATCTATAGAACAAACGAACATTATCGATTTGTTGAAGTGTATATCGTTATCAAGCTTTGGATATTTCTTGTTCTTGCCATCGTTAATTTGGAGCAAGTATATTGTATATGAGTATCATTTAATATGCGTATCTTTATATACGACGTTGTCGCAATTAATTGCATATTCGGGTAAGTTAGTTCTTGGAGTAACAGCGCAGATAAAATAATTGAGGCAGATGGAAACCAATGTTAAAAATTTAGCACAGGAAACTTGGGAAGTTTTAGTACAATCAAAGGGTGTGTTTTACTAAACATGTTGATTTTTTATGAATTTATCAGAGAGAATGATTCTAAAATGCTATTAGACTGTTAAATTTAATGAAACGAACTTGAAGTGCAGGTATTTGACATAATTAGAAACGTAAATAATATACGAACCTAAAGATGTAAAAGTTTACCTCATGTATTGGCAAGATCTAAAGTCAACTTACAAATTATAATACCTACAGGATTGAACAATATTTTTGAAGATTTTTGTTATTTTGTGTATCATAGCAGCAGTGATTTTAATACGTGTAGAGCAGGAGTTATAGCGGATAATGTAAATTAAATGGGAAAATGATCACGGGTGGGCATGTGGGGCTCAATGTGTTAAGATCTCGTGAAAATATTGGTTTGAATCTGAGTAGTTATGATTTCTAATAATGTCTTATAGTTACACTAGAAGTTTAAAACTGTACTGAACTACAAAAATTGTCATCCATTTCTTTTGCGTTTTTAGTTAGTGAAATATTATCGGAAGAAGATGTTCCATTTGCCTTAAATATTTTATGTGTGGTTAAACCTAAACTAATTAATCGCACTTTTAGTTATCTGCCAATGTCCAAAAATGTGGTCGATTTTTGTTATTCTAGTCGCCTACATATGCAAATTTAAAATATTTGATTGGTTATTGGGCATTATCATAAATTTGTGTATTTTGTCATAATTTGTGGAGAAATAAATTATTTATATATTTTAAATCCATTTTTATATTTCGTTAAATACTGTAACATATAAATATATCATGCATATTCAAATGCTCTAAAACATTCATTGATAAAATTCTAAAAATTTAACCAACAATATAAATATTTAAAAATTAATTCAAAATTTAAAGATTGGCGTTTTTAAATCATTTCAGTTGAATATTACTATGTAATATAAATGAAGCCTGATAAAATGTATTTAAAAGGTCGTGATTGTAACAGATATTACAATCGTAAGCGGAATAGATTAGTTAATAGATTTATATTACATAATATATTGTGTATAAAAATTTAAATTAACGTTGTTTCGTCTTGAGTTTCAAAGACCATTAATAATGATCTCTGACTGGACGACTTATCCTTTCTAATCAGTGCTGTTTTATCGCCGTTTTCATTTAAGGAACAATCGGGTGACGTATTATCACACTGTATAATATTGGTGGCTGTGCTGCTCGTTGATGGAAGGTCGGGCGAAGCGAGCGGTGGATAGTTTTTCGGACTAGAGTCCAGACTTTCCTTCAAATGCATCACCGGATACGATTCGCGATAACCCGACGTTGAGGACGTTTGCGAGACGGCGCTATCCTCATCCCAAGAGCCTTCACCTGGCTTATTTCTTATCGCAATGCGTAGTTTGTGCGCGTCCTGCACGACGGGCGGTGCGTCGTTACCGTTCGGTTTTGATTGAATGAGAATCTCCGCTTCCTTTTCGGGCGGCTTCTCTTGCTTCGGTTGCGAAATCTATTTAGAGATGTTAGTATTATGGAATCATTTGATTTTTATAGCAATCAACTTACTTCAATCTTAGCTTTTCTACTCTTTCTTACTCTAAATGTTTTCCTACTTTGCGGTTTGACGCGTTGCAACTTTGACTTGTTTGGATGCGTCTCGCCCGAACTCTCGTCGGCAGGACTGCCTGGACTGAGAGGTGTTGTTGACGTCTCACCCGATGAGTGTTTAAATTCAACCGATGACACGAATCGCAGTTTTTGTGCGCGATGCTGCGATGTTATCGAATCGGATTTGTGCATTTGCGCGACCTGATCGTCGCTCACGGATGAATGTCGCGATTCATCTAAAAATAATGATTAACAATGAATTATTTAGATTGTGAAGTATTAGAGTTCGTTTCCATCGTATGGATTTTGCCGGTAATAGAAACTGCACATTAACTCCTATTCGTACTTAAGTAACTATGATTTGTGCGCCATTGTAATATTTAATTCTTGAGTATGTGTAGGAGTTAACATTCAGGTGGCAAATTCCCGCACCAGGTTAGAGTTTTGGGGTGTTACGGCGAGTGTAGGGCGTGTCTGGTTAAGATAATTCTTCCATACTTCCCCGTATGGGCGGATTGCCCTAAAACTCCAAAAGTCCAGCCCGATTTGGGAATTTGCTCTTACTTTCTATTGGAAATACACCCTTTATTTTAGACTTACCCGCTGGAATAGGTTGCTCATTACCATCAACGTCATGCGTTTCGCTAATACTAGCGTTCGCCTGATTTGACGTAAAGCTAGTGCTTGATGATGAGCCTGCAAAGATTTTTTCGCTCGTTTTGTGGTGGCTAAACTTGTTTGCTTTGGGAATACCTTTTTGATGGTTCAATTGAGCGTTTTGCGTTTGCTCGTTTGGCATCGATTTCGAACCGTGTCGACTGCCTAGTTCTCCACCTGTAAGAAATTCGATAAGCGAGGGGCGCTGATGCCTTCCGTGCGCCAATTCGCTCGTTATTTGAACGGTCGATTTAACATCTTCTGGCTTCTTCGCTGTTTCCGTGCTCGATTCTGAGCTGCCTGTTAGGGAATATCAGTTCAATTTACATAAAATACTATTTGTCTTATTATAAATTGGCCTGAATCTAAGTGGAATAAAATGTCTTAAGCTTGACAAAGAAGTAGATTTGATTTATCTTTTAAAAACTCTTTAATTCAGTTTCGTTCTAAAGATTAAATTCTTTTTTCAGTGGTCCTCGAAGACTTTAATGGAATCGAATGTAGTAGAAAATTATAATCGGTGGTATTAGAATTGGAAGGGCATCTCCATTGATATCCTTGAAAATGGTTATAATGAAGTAACCGAAACGTTGGAATTCCAATTGCAATTGGTGCATTTATGCCTGCCCCTCTAATCCTAATACCAGAGATCATAATTTTTTACTAATATAAGGAAATAATAATCGTCAGAGCTCAAAGCAATGCCAATAGGAGGTTGGTATACTAAATGCTCCAATTTTAGGATTGCTTTAAACGATGAATGTGTCTGATGCTCTGTTGTGGTCTTGGCTCTTATTAGTAGACTTATATGTACTGCTTCTTCCATTTTTGGGATTTCTACGATATGGCGGTGTGAGAGGGGCGCCCACTGCGCGTTGGTGTCTTAAATACTGCTGCGACCATGCTTGTTTGCAAATCAGTGTTTGATGGTTAAACTACATTTATTCCTTGGCTTAAACTTTCAAGAATAATGGTTTTTCTGATATAATGGTCTCTAATGAATATTGATGAAACCCTATGAAATGCGATATAAAGACCTTCAAAGAATACGTTTTAAAAATTGAGATTGGTCACGCCATATCTGTATGAAGCTCATGACATTTTATTCCACGTAAAGTTGACCTATTTATAATGTATTAATAAATGCAATGACTTACTATCATCCAATTCTTCCTTCAACTCCTTCATTTCATGCGCCAGTTCCATCAAAAGAGCGCCTCTGCTTTTCGGGTGTGGTAAACCTATTCCGCGTATTTTATCACGAATTTTAGAATGAATATTTCGTTCGAAATCGGATATTGGTGGTTGGGCTAGTTTTTGGAAAATAAAAGGTTGCATTAGAATAAACAAAGGAGTACGATGTGTTACAACAAAATCTAAGAAATCCCATAAAAATGTGGTTGCTTCATTTCGTTTACCCAATTCTCGCATGGCTCTTGCAATACGTGACCAATCGGTAATTAATTCACCTTCGAAGCAAATCATCATCAATTTCAGCGCTGAAATTTGCAAATTTCGTAATTACAATTAATTTTCATAATCCATACGCAATTCCTAAATATGATAGGCTGTTTTGAGGATTAAAGATTAGAATTTATACTGCATAATGTTGTATTATAGCTGGGATGTGGGTGGATGTTAAGGCGTTTCTTTGCGTACTTACCAAGGAATGCCACTTGATACAGTGAGGTGTTAATTCTCGCTGATGTTTTCGTGTCGCGCGTTCCTGTGAAAGTTAAACTTCCAGTGCGAATTTCACTAGCAACTTTTAGATTTTGCGTACCAGATGTAGCTCCCTTGGTGTTCGGCGGGCACATCGCGTGTAACACCAACGTCAGGGCAAATGTTATGTCTGTCTGCCGCATATTGTTCATATCTGTAAATTCATAATAATTTAATTAATAAATCACTTAAATAACTGCGCAACGACATCATTACGCAGGGTTTTATATGAAGATGGCGCAATTAATGACATTTCCGAACTCATCCAGACACTCCAACATTTCAAACCTTGTTGGGCGCAAAAATTTCTATAATTTAAATCTTAAACCCCGTTTAATTTAGTATACTACACATTTTTAGACTGTATTGGAATTAATTAAATGTTTACCAGCAGTTATATATATTATAGGATTTTTTCTTCTTGTTTATGGGCAATCTAAGTGGTATGTGCACAATGTCCAAAAGTTCCAGATAATTAAAAACAGAAGTGGTTAGATAACTAGGTGACTAAGGTCGGAGACTTCTGGAATGAGTTTAAATAACGGTTGACCTATAGTTCGTTCTACGTCCGGCAATGTGCGAAAGTTTGAGCAGAAAACAGAGCGATAGCAAAGCGAAGACAAGGCGGTGTCGCGTCATAGGCGGATATCGTAGTTTGTCATAAATTTGTTGAATATGGGAATGACTTTCGTGAGAGGAAAGAAAAAGCAGTAAGCAAGGTAAGTACTGCTCTAAGGTGCCTGGTTGTCTATAAGGACTATTATAGCATTTGAGTTTAAAATTCCAGAGCATAAAAATATTCGCATCGTCTAACGCTTGACATTATTCAGATGAGTTCGAAAATGTCATTAATTTTCCCCTCTACATCTGAAACCCTGCCTAAATGCGTCTTTACACATCTAGTTATGTATTACCTTTGCGTCCGCTTCCCACTCGCAAACACAATGGCATTATCAGATTCATGATGACATTCTCAGTCTTATCCTGCGTGGTGAACGTTGAACTGCCGCCGCAAACCTGCTCCAACGTGTAGATATCTTGCGTATTTAGAATTTGTAAAGCGACGAGACGTACAACCGTCGAACAGAAATGAGGTGGTGGGACTTGGTTCATGAGCGCTGCTGTGGCTGCCGAAACTCCTTCGCCGGAACAAGAATCGCTCACTACCA